>LOND01001011.1:87581-102972 GCA_014220965.1 Paragonimus kellicotti
TACCGTAGTTGCATGATCGTCTTAAGTTTTGAGTAATATGGTTACGAATATCTGCCCGACTACCAACGGTTCACAGAAAGTGGGTTATTCTGGCCAGGAAAATAACCCTCGGAATCATCAGGTTTACTAGGTAGTCTCACAATAACTGGGGGGGCTATGGTTCGTGTTATCAACACAGATCAGGTCAATCGGCTGTTGAAGCGATAGTCGCTCACCCGCTTTGATTGGCCTTGCAGCTGTTTTCTTACTAGGAGTTATGTTCGCAGGTTCAGTAAGGTGAGGTGGAATATACGGTGCATCTTCAGTGAGACGACAGATGTAGTGCTTACTGAATAACAAGTCCTGTAACACGCTGTGGCCTTCGTCCGAGGTAAAGGCAACTATACTGGTTAGACATACCTATCCTAGATTTTCAGTTGGGTTCGCTTTTAAAATCTTATAAACCAAAGTCGGAACCATCCCACAGGTTGAATAAGCTTGAAGCTTACGCAGAAAACGGGTTAGAATCCTACTGTTTTTGCGAAGCCCCCTGTCACAAATCGCACACCTTGAAGGCATGATCGACTAAGCGACCGCTATAATCAGTTCACAACGGGTGCCCCACAAGCAGTTAACAGTGAAACACTTTAAACTACTCAGACTTTTGTCAACCAGTTACACGGATGCCAACAAAAACTGAGAGGAATCAGCGCAACATATAAATCCAGAGGTAACAACAAGTATGAAATAATTCACCTTGTGTATATCGCATGAAAGGCAGAGTCTAAAAGTGTTTGTCTGCAAATTACGTCTGAGGTTAACTGGGGGTTCGGAATCGAGTGCGAAGTGGTTTGTTTTTGACAAGCAGATAGTGATGACCCCAAATGGGTAGGACGTCTGTGAGTGTCCAACAAACTTATCAGGTTGGTTAAATTTGTAATAATGCTTCAATTGCACTACATGCTTGCCGCCAGTAGCGGAATCCGAATGGCAGGCGTTAGGTCAAGAATTTTGCTTGAACTCTTATCCTCGCCAAGCACAGCGGAACGATCGAATGTCGAACTGAATACCAAGCCGTAGACGTCTTTGTGATCGGAATTGAGAGGGTGTCAAGTAGGTAGACCACAGCGTCCGCTGACTAAGATACTGACCAACTAGGGGGTGGGTCTGCGTTTGGCGTTTATGTACCTACAGGCGCTTAGTCAGTGGCGGATCAGGTTTCTGACGCGTTCTCATGGTCGTCACCGCCATGGAGTTGACAGTGTCAGTCGAGTGACCGTGCTGTGATCGATCAATAGGATGCCGATCGGCTAATGGATCGATAGGACGTGCTTGTACAGAACGGAATCCCTGACGATTTTTCTCTGGAGTAGATCGTCTGCTTTCCCCTGCCGTAAGTGTTACTGGGGTAGTCCGGCCAGAGGACTCCTTATGTCCAATCAGAGGAATAATGACACTGTTGGAAAGAGTTTAAAACGCACTGTCGCTTGGTATTAACAGTCATCGGTTGTGATTGAACATGCACAATTCTGCGCGCGTGAATGTGCGGACTGCGGTGTTTTAGTCCCAAAACGGTGCGGTATATCCGTAAGATATAAAAACTGTTAGATAACACTTCGAAAACGTGGTCAAACGAATTCACGCTTGGCACACTAGGAATAAGTAGCACAGATAAAACACGTGTGTGTCAGAACGTTGAAATGTACGTCGGTTCACCAGGTCGCAGTCTGACTATTTAGGAAGCTGCGTCCCAGATAGCGCTTGTTTCTCACCTGTAACTTATTTAACTGTTTACAAAGTGTAGACACTTTGACATTGAATTAGGTTTCACTCCTCTTTTCTTTTATTTCTGACCCAGTTCGTGCTGGTCAATCATCTGGCCATCGATAATGATTGTTTTAGAAGAGATCTAACTGCAAAAACTGTAACCTTTGGTTGGATTCGAACCGGCTCCAGAAACAGCATGCCCGGACGCGGCAAATGCTCTACTAGTTGAGCCAGAAAATCACGCCGAGAACTCAGAAATGTCACATTGGTGCTCAGTTGCCCACCAAACCCATTGTATCATGGAATCCATCAAGTGATTCAGCACATTCACTGCCAAAGCAGAATTTCTCAATCAGATCACGCTGGAATCCACGAACACCACCGATGAGTATCGAAATTGCGTTAATGATTTGATAATTTGGAAACCCTATTGCGAAGCTTCTGGATCATGTGTGAGACAGTAGGTTGGGTGAGCAACTGGATACAAGTTAAATTTCTGGTCTTCCAGCATGGCTTCATAGCCAAGCCGGTAGAGCAGTTGCCACATCTTGGCATGCTGTTTCTGTCGCTGGGTTGAATCCAGCTGAAGTCCACGGTTTTGGCAGTTAGATCATTTCGAACTTATCGAAGCTGCCAAGCTATTTATCATTAAAGTGATGATGATGGTGATGATTTAATGAATCAAAACAGGTTGAGAATTCAGAGAAAAGGTACGCATTTCTGTCGATGATCAAACTCCTCCAGTCCACTCAAAGAGTCTGATCAATCTTCACTATGTCGTTTCATTAGTGGTTGGTGAATGCTTGATGACAAGCTACCTTCACACTTGATCACTCTCCACGATTCCATTAATTATACATACTTAGGTGTAGAAATATGATTGACTCTGGTTTACATTGGTGCATACAGTGAGCGCAAATGTCACTGGTTCAGAGTGCGTATCGTGGAAGAAAAAGCGTTTTAGGTAGGTACCGCATGTACATTTTCTGGTTAACCACCGAAAGTCCACTGAGTGCGAAGTGGTATCCACTATTCCTCCAACGCTAATGTTGCTGACTGGTTCCAAGAAAGATGACGGTCTGATAACTAAACTTACTCATCGGCGATGGATTTTTTTGATTACGGAAACGTTCCATTACATTATTACACATCAGCCAACACTAGGATGCACCTGGATATACTGAGCACAGAAAACCGAGTTTACAACGCTATCGATTGACTGTTGAAACATCAGTCGGAATTCGACTGAGCTCCACTCTGATTCTTAGTCATCGTGGAATAATAGCCGTCAGTTGCGTCGCTAGCAGCGCAAAGCGGGATAAGTTTGGTTTACCGCACATATAATGACAAACTTCTTTTCGTTTTTTTTGTGAACAGTGGATGCCGAAAATCAGTTTTTCGTTCGCGTAATAATTGCAAAGATACCACTCATGCAGAATTCGTTTTGAAACGTGACGTTTCCATCAATAGTGTTGAAATGCGAGGTCACAGAATTTTGGCACAATGCTTTTCTGAACCACACTGTGGTGCCTCGCATCACGCACACATGGCATTCTGTGGGCTCAAATGAAGTTAATTAGACATTCTGAAGCAAACTGAAGAATTCAGTAACCATCGTTGGTGGTATCCATTGGGATTAGCCTGTCACAGTGACCGAAGCCAGAGGACGTCTGTGTTCAACAACCATCACAATTGGCCTGTGCTGCACTATTTGTGGTTCCATTCACACGACACGTATCCAGCGTAAACCCGAAGAAGTAAGACCATGAGGCGTTCGACTGACGCCTTTGTGCCCAGCCGGTCAATGATGATTAGCCAATTGATAGGCCAGCTCGAAATTGAAACCCCATCTCTCGAAAACTAAACAAAGATGGACTGCAGTGGTGTGATCTAAACTGGAAAGAAAAATATTGAAAATGTGACGCAAGAAGTGATCTAGTATTGGAATATATATCATTGCACCCCACATAAGAAGAAGAGAAGCAAAAATGTAAAGTTGGACCGAAAGACAAACTAACCATTCATTAGATAATGTTTCAACAAGATTGAAACAAAGCAAAGATAAGATGTCAAAATGACCCAGGTTTCTGTAACAGAAAACTGGTGATTCACCAAGCGACAGCGGGCGTTGGTTGATATGAACGAACAAGTAAATATAACTGACACAACCTACTTGTACCTAACGGAGTCGTCACCTTTTCGATAACGGTGTACTGGGAGTACGTTTATGACCTACCAATCTGAGACGGCCAGTGGGTGTGCGTCCGACCCTCGTTCACTAACAATTTAGAAGCCTTTTCTGAAAAACAATCGAAACTTAGTCCCAACAGGCATCGAACTAAAAGAACGCAGTAGGATTTGGAAACAAACCGTATATTTCCAGCAATGTTTGGAAATGCGATAAGCAGTTAGCTCTAGCCTAGTCTGGGACCAACGGCAGCAACCAAGAAAAGAAAGAAAAGAAATGCCAGATGGGCTACAGCCCACTCGGCGGCATTCAAAAGCGCGCCAAGCGAATAGTACGTAGTATCTTTGAGTGCGTTAAACAACGCTCGCAAAGGTACAGGTTGAACAACTTTGAAGAAAGGAATAATAGATTGGTTGTTAGAAAAGACACAGGCATTTCACTGCGTGCAATTAGTTGCACGACTGAAGAAAGTGGCACTGAGTTCATATCAGGCCTCCTATAGCAGGCGTACACAGAATCATGCGTACAGAACAAACAAGCGGGAAAACATGGTTGCAGCCGGGATCCTTAGAGAAGCCACACGACCACTGGTCATTACATGTACATCGACAGTCTGATTCATCGCAATACCATATAGCCATGTCACCACGACCTATGGCACCTATTGTTTTGCATATGGCGCGCTTCACTTCTCGGCCAGGCAATAACTGCTCGATGAACTCGAGGACGCCCATCAGAACCACATATCTCCGGGCTGTCTGGTTCAAGTCTTCCCAACATCAAAAATCAATGTTTTCAAGTGAAAGACTCACCTGCACAGCATCCTGGTATCTCCGCTTTTGACCACCAGGATTTCGCTTACCTGATTCTCAGTTGTCCATACAGAAGCTGCTTCGGAATACGGTCATCGCCCATCCGACGGACGTGACCCAGCCAACGAAGCTGATTTAGCATCAGCATGGCTTCCATCCCGTTCATGTCCGCTGCCGCAATACCTCATTTCGGATCATGTCGGACAGCGAATACCCAAGATGCCGTCTCAGATATTGCACATGGAAGCAGTCTCATATAGCACACGTTCGACTGATACGATGTCCACGTTCCGCTGCTGTACAACAGTGTAAACAGCACCATTAAGCGGTAGACAAAGAGCTTAGTGCTCGGCTTCAGGCTGTGGTTCTTCCAAACACGTCTTTCAAGACGTCCGAACGCAACACTAGCCTTTGCCACACGAGCTTCAACTCGCGGTCCACTGAAAGACGGGGACGCAGTTGCCAACCTTCAAGGAAAAATTCTCACAGCTGTCGACGACGGCTCCATTAAAGCGGAGTTAGAGTGAAAGTGCACAGACAGCACCTCCATTCGGAAAAATGATGAAGGAAAAAAATGTCTTACCTATATTGATGTCTAATCTGAACTTGGATGCCGAGGACGCGAAAGCCGTGGCCAGTCACTGTATTTCGTCCTCGCTGTGTGCGAATGACGCGCGTTCATCTGTGAATGAAAGCATACGCACTTGAGATGTAACCGGTTGTTAGCGCCGAAACTGTGAAGTTCACAGCGTCCTCCGTCCGGTACTCTACCTCAACGCCACGCCCAGGGTCGTGAAAACGACTGGTACCATGGCAGTCAAATCATAAACTGAATAGAGCTGAGGTTAGCACACAACCCTGCTTCACACCAGTGACAATGTCAAAATCATCAGAGGTAGATCCACATGACTGTATCTTCGCCCTCATACCCACATGCAACATTCGAATCCAATTGATGAACTTGTCTGGACATCCAACCTTAAAGCACCATCACAAACGCCTCGCGTTACGGAACGAAGACCTTGGTGAAATCACGAAGAGACAAACAGGGGCGGTTGCGTTCCGGCATTTTCTCTGGAGTGGTCGAGCAGCGAACATCAGGTCGATCGTACTCCGACTCGTCCGTAATCCGCATTGCTCCTCAGGAACATTTGTGTTCCCGATTTCGGCAGATTCCGAAGAATTCTGGCAACCACCTTGCATACACAGCTCAGCAGACTTATGCCCCGATAGCCGTCAGGGCATTGCTTACTACCGATACCGCTGAACATGACAAGGGCATCCTTGAATTCTTACAACATCACTTCGTGCTCCCAGATGGAATGAATCCAGCTGGAGCAGTGCACGTTTCAGCGCCGATCAGCCATTCTTCAGAAATTCACCTGAAAATCCAGCTTTCCCTGCAGTCTTCCGTTGTGCAGTTGAACAGTCGTTCGCTGCAACTCTAACAAATCTGGGGTAAGATCAAGTGAAGGCTAGATGGTCTGTTGGGGCAGGCTGTTCCCGGTCACATAATCAATGGTAGTAGAGCGGTTCAGTAAGTTACAGAAGTGTTTGCGCCAGACCTTCATGATGTCCTCTGGCTGGGTGCACGAACATCCGGTGTCCACGTCCACCAGTGCTTTAGTGGACTGGATCATCGAATGCCGAAGATGTCTAGAGCGGAATCGATATATCTTAATGTTGGTTCGACGATCCGGACGAGCCTTCACTGCTACATTCTGCTTGTGTCCACCAGTGTCTTGATTCGCAAACATTCGGCCGTCGGTTGACGACAGATAACTCCAGGGTAATCGCTGTGTGCCATCTCTTGTGGAGTGGCAAATTGCCTCCATCTCATTTGCATCACGTGTCACACGTACCAGCTGTGTACGCGAACCAGTCCGGACGCTTCTGTCGTTGTCCAGACGATCTACAATAAACAGGCTAGCGTACATGGATAAACAATTTGGTCCTGACCAGCATATGATCGTCGTGCTACATTCAACGTCACGCATCAGTCGCGTGATACGCATCGAATGTCGCGCTGCCGCACAATCACGTAGTCAAGCAAATGGTGATGACCACTTCGTGGGTGGGTCCACGTCGTGATGTCGCTCGCATCCAGCTGGAATCGGGTGTTCGTGATAGCCAGCTCGTGAGTAGCACACAGGTGGAGCAGACGATCACCGTTCTCATTGACTGAACCAATGCCGTAGGGTCCGAGGACTCCCGGCCAAGCTACTGAGTCGCGCCCGACTCGAGCGTTCAAGTCACCCAGAACAAACAGTCGGTCACTCACCGGCAACAACGTTGTGGCGGACAGTTGACCATAGAGCTTGTCCTTTTGTAGCCAGAAGGCGTCCAATAAAGCACAATCTTTATTGTCCAACACGACAGTTACCATGTTACGCACGCGCTCGCGTTTATGAGTCAGTCTTGCAGTCTACAAAACGCCCAGGTTTCCGCTCACATGTCGTGTGCACTTCTGCCCGGTTTATGTGTGTGATCGGCGCCTTCTATCGGGGGGTTTTCCGCCTGCCACTCTTCGTCCGGTCGCGCGTGTTGTCCGCCATCTATCCACTGTGGCCTTTGACTGTATTCCGCGGCCGTGTCGAGATATTCCTTTGAGTGTTGGAATAACCGCGCCCCCGATCAGGTCCATCCTATTTCTGCAGGCGCCCGTTGATTCAATCCAGTCGAGCGATGACTCATCCGGTAGCCCATGTTGTCCCCGATCTGTTCGTCGTGGGGTTTTGGACGTACCTCAGCCTCGCGTTGAGGTATTCCGTCAAGAGTTGGAAAACTCTCACCTCCCGCATGATAATCCACCACACTTTGTATCATCAGTATGACACATAGTTGGACCATAAACACTGAGAAATGTGGGACACGTACCTCGACTGAGTCGCAGGCGCATAGACAGCATTTGAGGGTTGATACCGTGCGGCTCGCCTATCATCAAAGCATTGATGCGATCAGCGACTGCGAGACAGACACCATGCTCCAGAGCACCATCTGCCGGATAACCTATCCAGTAGGTGTACCAAGAACCTGCCTCTCGCAACTTACCTTGGTCCGCAAGCCTTGTCTCGCTCAAGACTGCTACGTCGATCGCATGGCGACGCAGTTCCATCGCGATTAGTGCGGTGCGCCGTTCTGGTCGTCCTGTGGAGCTTCAACGATCCATCAGCGTGCGCACATTCCTTGTTCCAACACAGAGCGTCTGTTGCATCCCCAGGTCTGCCTCAGGTTGGTTTGGGTTACTGAAAATTGAGTGAGCATTATCTGCTCGAGGATTCATGTTGTAGGTGCATTATGAGGGTGAGTTTCTGGCGGTAGCATATTTTTGCCTATCCACCTCGCCATATGGTTGTGTTTTGATGATTTCACCTAGTTACACTCTTGTTGGGACTTGCTGATAAAGTTTTTCTCTTAGTGATCCGTGGCACTGTGCTACTATCTGTAATCTCAGACCATTCTGATTATCTTCTCTAGCTGTTATGCTTTTCTTCCTCACTTAGGATAAAATCGCCTAAACAATTTCCTACAACCCGAGCAGCGCAATTCCATGATCTGGTGGATGAATTTCTGAACCATATTCTGCTGCATATTCACGGGTCGTATGCCAATTCCCCGACCTGCGTGGTGCGGATGACACTTACCAGGTTGGAAACAACCGTCCGCCACTTCGTCGATAGTCAATAAAACCAATTGTTTACGAAGGCTGTTCTAGTGTTAACTCACCGGCTGATGATACCTTGAGAAGGTCGGACCTTTCCGAATCCAGCAATTCTCTTGTCTCATTTCTTGGCCGAGACAAGAAGTCGTTCCATAAGACGTCTTGGATTCACATATCCCACTTCAGTCTAATGACAAATGCCGGCTTAAATGAGTCTACAGGAGATCAACTCTGACCAACAGCTGTAGTCTTAACTGGAGTTTCTCAACTGTTCGTCAAGCAAGACCTGATTAAACCTGTCCAATTGACAACATGAAGATGGGGTTCAAAGCATGGAACGGTGGCTGAAATTAATTCCGCAAAGTATCTGTGAACTGTTCAACTGTGGTGCATGCACATACGACCTTGAAATCTCCAGTTTTTGTTCCAATTTTAGGCGAACGTGATTTGACGGTAATGCTCACAATTAATCTGGTAGGCATTTCTATTTCAACATTTTGTTTACATTTTTTTGCACTAGACCTAGCGCGCTAAACCATGTAACCGTTGCAGGTTTTCATGTTAGTAATTCTCCTGCACATAACTGTCATTCTTCTAGTATACCCAGACCACCAAAGAGGGCAGCAAGCAACTAGACAAGGTCACTGCTGGTTTTATGTTAGTCAACACCTGTCCGTTATAGCTTGGGTCTGTAACTCTCACATATTCACATGCTGCGTTGGTGTGACCAATGATTGTTCAGTTAACTTCAATCCCAGCCAGACATCACAGGAGCATTCTGTTCAGGGGAGAAGTAGTCTACACAGCTCTGATTGGTCCATATCGATATGGCTAGACTGACTGGACGAATCAAGTCACTGGTGAACAGTACTGATAGACTAGGGGCTATAATGTTAAAAGCAACTTGGACTGAAGTCGTCAGGTCATTAACAACGTCAAGTAAGCAAAAGATGACTCACGATATTCATGTGTGGTTTCCGACCGAAGTAACATGTAGCCTAATGATTCTCCTTATTCTGGGTCAATTCTCCGAGCCCATTGTCGTTAACACGAGTTCAGTTCGTGATGAGATCGTGGAGACTCTGTTTGCCAACTACCAGAGTCATGTGCGTCCAGCTCAAAATGAAACCCTGGTCACGGTGTACATGTCAATTTCCGCGATTACTTCAGTGGATGTACGCAACATGGAATACAAAACAGAGATGTTGCTCCGACAAGCCTGGCAAGATCCTCGTCTCGCTTGGGATCGTATTCCTAAATTTGCTCACTATAACAGGAATATTGTTTCTCCAGTGTTCAAAAAAAAAATCTGGCTCCCCGATCTGTTCTTTCGCAATGGTAAAAAAGGGCGTTTGCATAACATGACTCTTGAGAATTTGTTAATTCGTATTCAACCTAATGGAGAGATTCTGTACAGTCAGAAGATCACGATGCGTCTAGCTTGTCAAATGGAATTACACACGTTCCCCATGGACACACAAGAATGCGGAATGGATATTGGCAGTTATGGGTACACATTGAATCAACTGCGTTTCGTTTGGCGTAACGAAAGTCCCGTTTGGCTGAACCCAAACATACAAATTTCGGAGTTCGACCCACCCGAGAACGTTGTCACACACGATTGTTCTAGTCTGTACTCCACGTCAACAGGTCAATACGCGTGTTTGAATGCCACGTTCACTTTGTCGCGGCAGATCACTTACTGGTTGGCGAGTACTTATTTGCCAAATATACTAATCATGATTGTATCCTGGTTGAACTTTTGGGTGAGTTTGGAAGCCACTCCGGCTCGTGTGAACCTCAGTCTGCTTACTTTATTAGGCCTAATTACACAACAGACGAGTTTTGCAAGTTTCCTGCCCCGTGTCTCTTACCTAAAGGCGATCGACGTGTGGAGTATTGCTTGTATCAGTTTTAACTCCGGTGTGTTGTTGGAGTTCGCGATCGCTTCACATTTGTCTCGACGTCGTAAGGTATCAGCGTGGCAAGTGGAAGTGCGGAAGATGGTTCGCCAGGAGCTGGCTCGTTGGTGCACCGCATGCCAACAGCAGTATAACCAGCTCGGTCCATCGGCCTCCTCAGCCTACCAGTTTGCTGGGTGTCAAGCGAGTGACAAGACGGCGCAGTACATGAGTTCCGCAACAACTGCGGCGTTGGCCATGCAGAATGCTCCAATTTCTGGATCACCCACTCAAATGTCAGTGCGTCTGACGAGGTCGGGCCAATTGTCTCTTGTTCGAACAAACAATCCCCACAGCCCGAGAAAAAGCGATTTTATCCTGATGTGCACGATACGGCCGCCATTGATCTTGGTCCATTGTCTGTTGAAGCAACTCAGACGGAAGCTTTGCTTCCGACCACGGGGAAGCCGAAGCCGAAAACGAAGTCGAGTCCAGTTGATCCGATTGACTTGTACAGTCGGATTCTATTTCCATCGTGCTTCATAATTTACAACTGCTTTTATTGGTTGTACTATTTGGTATTGGTGAAGTAGGATTCACGGTTGCTCGTTTCGTGCCACTGACAAATAATGGTTCCATTCAGTTGGCAGTAAGTAACAGTTAGTTCGGATGTGTACTGGATTTTAATCTACGTTACTTGAGCTGATTTTCTGCTACAAAGATATACCGCCAATATTAGTACAACTCACTTGAAAAATTTCATGATTGTCTTCTAGCGTTACCTATAGAAATGTCTGTATGGATTTTGACTAAGATATGTTTTTGATTTTTGTCTGCTCCTTTTTAACTTTTATTTGCACGTCATTTCAAAATACACATATTAATCCTCATAAAATACTTTATGTTCATGGTGCAATAATTTCGTTATCTTGTGCAATTGTTCGAGAGCAATTAGGTGCTTTTTTTACACGCATCTCGTCATTCGTTTCGGACCATTTTCGTTTTCTAGACCCGTGATGTAAGAAGGTTCCAGCAAAGGTTTCTATTTTTCACCAGTTAGACCCATTCTCCGAGATTCATTGAAAGGCATCATCTATAAACGAACTTAGGTGAGCTTGCAAATTCCATAGTTCAGTTAAGCCAGATGTGAAGTAAATGCCACAGTGACCAACGCGGTTTTCTCATGAGAACATCGATGGAAAGTTAAATCGTAGTTGTGACAATAACATGCACTACTGACGGACCCTAACAAGAGCGAAATCTAGTCCATTAATTCATTCCAAACTGAAAAATTTTATTCGAACGGAAACGTGTTGATTACTTGTGAGTATGTTCAAATTGTATCCATAAAAGCATTTATCAAGTTTGTTCTTGATAATATGGACTAGAAAGTGCATCGGGACTCGAGCAATGACACCATTCTACTCAAAAGATGACATTTCAGCATCTTTACTTAGCACCGATTTTTTCCAACAGAATGATGATATAATGTGTAGTTTTGTTGAGTTTCAATCATGGTTGTGCTCACGCCACGTTTTATCGTGGACTAGCCCGTGAGCTTTATAAGTTTCTTTGTTACGCGTTCGAAGACAAGTTTTGCGTTGATTATCACAATTTCGTGTGTTCGAACCAGCAGCTCATGTTCGTAAATATTTTGTCTTGAGAGTACTCTATACGAGAAACAAAGGTGCGACTGATTTCAATGGGAACGTAAGCGATTCAGGAGGTTCATACAATATTTCGAAGGCTGTAAAATGTCTAAGAACGTGAACTATCTTCATTCTTGCAAAACATTCCACAGTAAGTCAAGGACCATCATAAACTCGTATGTTAATGAACGTCGTTCTACTAAAACTCTGTCAGGTAACAGATCAGACCTACAGAACACTGTTGAGTGGTCTTGAATGTGGTCGTTATGAACTAAATATTGACCAGATGGACAGTTTAGCTGGCCTCATCTGAAAAACGGCGCTAGATATGAGTTTCACTCTAAGTAGAGATCAGCAGTTGTGCATATCCTCTCAACTACCGAGATTTGGACTCCGATTGTGGTTCCCTTTAGGTGACTGCACTGATCACTGAGCCATTCACTTCGCTATCTATTACCCAATTACCACATCAAAGCGTTCAGGAGCATTCAATGTTGACCGATATCCAGGTCGTTCGGGGTAACTTATCAGTTGTAAGAAGCAAATTGCCAAATTTTCAGCATGAGTGCCTCATGGAAGCGTGAGTCTAAATTCAAACCATCCTCTTGTCAAGTATATACGCCACTGCCGAGTTCTGACAATGGATGTCTTCAATGAAACTGACTGAGAAGTCTGTGTGAATACAAAAGCTGCGATCAACCATAAATGGTATGGTATGACAACATACCACTCGAGAAAGAATCCAGTAACCAATGAGTCAAAGGGTTCCTCCGAAAAGGACTATTTCGCTTGTTAAATCTAGTGTGATCAACTGCGGCCATATGGCGTATTTTCAGATGTTTACTACGCTTGTTTAAATCTAACCGTTGATTAGCAGAAGAAAACATGGTTGAAAATATAAAGAAGGAGGCATTGATCTACTGCAGTCGGTGAGTGCCAACAACTTGTTTTTGTTGAAACGGAACACGTCCGATATGAAAGAGCTGGGGTCCTGCGTGCATGTGTGTAAGTAAACGATGAATTATTCACCTAGGTAACTAGTTAGCTATGAACTCATTTGCTTAAAGCTGGTATGTAGTTTATGAGAAAACTCACGGTGCAACTAACCGAAAGATTTTCGGTTTCCATTCTTAACTATGGTAATTATTGCGTTCTAATACCGACAGTTTTATACCAGTTACTTGACTGTCTAGAACTGAACCGATATTTTCGAGAGTGATCTGCGTGTACCCAAGCTGTGAAGCATGTGGATCCACACGACTGTACTTCGCCCTCATACCCACATGCAACATTCGAATCAAATTGACGAACTTACCTGGACATCCAAACTTACCAAGCACCGTCCACAACGCCTCGCGGTTCACGGAATCAAAGGCCTTGGTGAAATCCACGAAGAGAGCATACAGGGGCTGGTTGCGTTCCCGACATTTCTCCTGAATTTGTCGAGCAGCGAACACCAGGTCGATCGTACTCCGACTCGCCCGGAATCCGCATTGCTCCTCAGGAACATTGGTCTTCCCGACTTCGGCCGATTCAGGAGAATTCTGGCAAGCACCTTGCCTGCGCAGCTCAGCAGACTTATGCCCCGATAGCTGTCAGGGCATTGCTTGCTACCCTTACCGCTGAACATGACAAGGGCATCCTTGAATTCTTGCGGCATCACTTCGTGCTCCCAGATGGAGTGAACCAGCTGGAGCAGTGCACGTTCCAGCGCCGGTCCGCCATTCTTCAGGATCTCACCTGGCAGTCCATCTTCGCCTGCAGTCCTTCCCGTTGCGCAGTTGACCAATCGCTCTCTGCAACTCTAGTAAATCCGGGGCGAGAGCAAGTGAAGGCTTGATGGCCTGTTGCGACAGGCTGTTCACGGTCACCCAATCAATGGTAGCAGGACGGTTCAGTAGGCTACCAAAGTGTTTGCGCCAGACCTTCATGATGTCCTCTGGCTGGGTGCACGAACAGCCGGTGTCCATGTCTACCAGTGCTTTAGTGGACTGGATCGATGGACCGAAGATCGCTTTGAGCGAATCGTAGAACTCCTTATGTTGTCGACGATCTGCGAAGCCCTGCATTCGCTCACCCTGCTTCATCCACCAGTTGTCCTTGATTCCGCGGACACGCTCGGCCAGTTGACGGCGAATACTCCAGGATATCGCTGTGTCGCCTTCATTGTGGAGGTGGCAAATGCCTCATCATCATCATCATCGTCGTCATCACCGTTAACCACGTCGTTACTGTCGAACCAGTCCGGACGCTTCTGCCGTTGTCCAGACGATCTACAATAAACAGGCTTGCGTACATGGATAAATAATTTGGTCCTGACCAATCTATGATCTGTGCTACATTCAGCGCCGCGCATCACTCTATAAATAACTAGGTGTTAAAATGTGTTCATCAGCAACAGAATAACGACGAAGTCTGACGCAGCGACACCTCTCAAGATGAAACCCAAAGAACGAGGTTCCCTTCTAGGGTACACTTTACAAAATTCGGAAACGTGACGTAATATTTACCCCCACTAATAATCCAAACCAGAAAGCACCCTTGTGGGTTCCAGTCCCACCACCACCAGAAGGAAGCAATGCACCAGTCATGTTGTTCCAAACACAACTTGGTTACAAAACGACCTCAAAACGAATGAATGAAATACCTAAATTTGGTGGTAAATAATCCTTGTATACTGACAAGATAAAGTCTGAAACTAAAAAACTTGATATTCAGCTTATTCTGTAATGGTTTTATAGTCTACGACACGCTAAATTAAGGCCCATCAAATGATCGTAAATTCATTTGAACGATGATCTTCAGGCATGATCTCTTACAACCGTTTGTATGCAAAACGTACCAGCAACAACATCTAAAATTGGTTACGCTGTTACAATATTAATTGACGCTGTTCAAAAGGAAAACGGAAAGAAACCAGCTGAAATTGTTCCGTTATTTTTAGGCTTTTTAAAGCGGTAGTTAACCGAACAGTTTTCCCTAAAGTAGAATCTTCCTAATTCTGCGCTTCCTAGCTTAGTCGTGAAGCCAGACAAACCAATGGTCTTAATGTTGTTTCTGTACTCTAAGGTTTTTTTTTTTAAAAATACTCTATTACTAACCTCATTCACAAACTGTTAATTCGTGTGTTCTATAGAGGACGAAATCGTCTCTTAGGGAACGGTGTGGAGACATAATGGACAAGAGGGTTGTCTCAAACTTCTGAAAATAGAAAACTACTATTCCCTCTGTTGTATCCCGTGAATTCAAAAGACAGTTATTAATGAAGTTCGTGTATCGCAACGAGTAGACTGTGCAATTGTGATATCGTGAATGCAGAAGGCAGATACGGTTAAGCGGCAGTATTGTATTGTAACATGGAGAACAAATGTACGACTGAAACGGGAGGCAACAGCAAGTGGACGTGACTGCACAACGAGGCGGCAGACCGTACG
>LOND01001012.1:10867-30655 GCA_014220965.1 Paragonimus kellicotti
AATGATACCAGCCAGAGCAGTGACAACACCGGGCCCCGTTTCAGTTATCCTCATCCAGGTCCCTGGGTTCATCCTCCAAATAAAGAAGTGTGTCAAACCTCGTTGTTCAGCAGTTTTAGGACAAGTTATCTCGTGAGATGCTCCCTCGCCTCCTTTTTCGATTGCTTTGAGCCAGATTCTCCTCTTCAACCTCAATCAGCCATAAACTCTTGTCAATCATTAGACTCAGAAGTGTGGACGTTCCGGACTCTGTGGACGCAACTGGCACGCATCTTTTTGAGAGCAGCATGCGTCCAACTCAATTCATCTGACACACACTGCCTTGCTAGTTGATCGGATTTGAGGATTAAAATTGTCGGCACTAGTCTGGAAAATGCTGAATAGGGATATTTGAAGTTAGATATCGAGCAATTTCTCACCCGAGTTTCTCAACTTCTTATGTTGGGAACGGAAAACAGTCGTGCTGGTCGTGCTTCTTTGAACAATTTCCTACCGCTTATCTGCACAGTATACCGTAACGTGTGGACAGTGCAATATGAGGTCTAGACGTATTATCGGTGATTCGTATATGCCTCTCAACCCAGCCACAAACACTTCATCATTTTCATCCCTCATTCAACCCAAGGTAATCGTAATGCCTTTACGTACATCTCCTGCTCTTCTAATCAAATTTAAGCGCAACTGGGCAATATGGACGAGCACGCACGCAACGGATTCATGCAATCCAGTAATCGCGATTTCAGATAAAGCAGTTGCAGACATTGTCAATCTACATTCCTCTGCTAACCTGGCTACCAGTCTGTCAATCACGATCACGGAAAATGTGTGCATCAGCCGCTGGGAAAAGAAAGAACAATCACATACTTTTTGCCTCGATGACAAAGTGAAACGTTTTTTTGTTCCATGTAGCGAACACTCCACGCATCGTTTTCATACACCTTATCCTCAACCTTATTATCATCATGGTGCCCGAAGGAAAAACCTCCAACTTAGTCCGATTAAGGTAACGGAAATGTAGAGAGGTTCTAATATCTAACAGGTGGTTCAAACAAGTTTAGCAGCAGTGCACAATCAACAGACTATCTTAGAGCTTTTAACAATGTATCTGAATGAAGTGCACACAATCGAACGTTCCGAAACCACTTTTATATGCCGGTTCTCGTTTCCCACCTGGTCGGTCGCTTAGTTACCAAGACGAACGGTCTTTTTTCAAAAATCGGATGCGTAGCAGGAATTAATGTCCAACCAAGATTTTACCGAGGTACAGAAAAGGTACCAGACAAGCAGACTCCATAACGTGCATTGAGATTTCAATACGTTTTCTGTGAAAAACCTACTAGGCGTCCACTAAAAAGCGCGGCTTTTCTGATAAGTGTCCAAACCTGTCAGTTAGGGACAGCTTCGGGAGATTTTGTCTATCGAATGAAAGGGGACAAAAAGTGAGCCACATCCTGCGCAAACCTCGCAGGTTGATAGCAGCTGTGAAGTTGATCGATCAACAGTGTATTAACATGTATATGTTAACAGCTATGTGTATTTGCAGCCTATATATACATATATATTAGCAGCTTAGGTGGAAGGTAAAAATTTTCGCGTATTTTCGAAGAATGATCGATGGTCAGTCGTCGTTTACTTGAGCAACTTCAGTAAAAAAAAAACGTAACAGCTACAACAGTCACACAACCGGCAGGAAGTGTCAAAAATAAATCTACCGTTATTTGACTGGTGAACGGGGCCAGCCAAAATTAGGTCGGTAAGCTTAGGGTAAAGCTGGAAGGAACCTTCGGGACCGGAGTACAGAAACCTCGAGAGTAGATGTCTCAACATCAATCAGTATTGCCCTCCACTTTGAGTTGAGGGCGCAGATTACTCCGTTTATCACCGCAGCCTAGCTTACCTTGCTTCTTTCGTAGGTTGCCTGGAGTGCCAGAGTGCACCTTGATTCCGGACTTATTTATGGCATGCAACTCCATCCCTTCGGGTGAGTTTGAAGCATTTCACCGTTTTCATTGTATAACGTTCAACAGCTGCAGTCAGACGTTTGTTCGGTCGATATATGCTAGGTTGACCAGCTTGGAAGTCGTGTAATCGCTCCATCAGAACAATAGTGAACTATCCAGATGTCTAGTAATCGTAACCTATGGGTTCATCATGTATCACCGCAAAAGTTGTTTAAGAACATTACTGTTTGGCAGGTACAGCTCTGCGTGTACAGTGTACGCATTTGTGCACGACATTTCCGTACAAGCGGCCTGAAGGTAATTTCAGTCTCTTGTGCTTCTGGGCGCTCGTTTTCATTTAGAAGTGGTTAACGGAGAAATTTGTGCAGGTTTTCCATTATAATTTCCAACGAACTCTGGGTGCCCATGTGTACATAAATTCAGAAATATATCATTCTTGTTTACCGCACGGTCATTCGGCGTATGGGAGCAATTTTCCCAAAATGTACTGTTTAACCACTAGATATAATGTGCGATTAGGTTAGTTGGACAACTCGCACGTTTCTAGTTTTTACGTCGCTTTAAAGGGAAAGCTATAAGTTTGGCATGGACGCTCGTTTTTTCAAGATTTTCGAAACTATTGATTGAAAAACTACACAAAATCTAGCGACGTAGCTTCACCTGATGCCATTCACAAGTTGAATTGCGGTGGCATTATACCGTGACTCGTCGTTCTGCTTGATTTGACAGCTGTAGATTTACTTTCCACCTACAGTGCCTAATGAACCGATGGCTAATTTTCCGATGTACTACAAACTTCGTATCAAACATGCCCACTCGCAATTGATGAATTGTAGGTGCCTGGCTTGATATTTCGGCTTTTATACTTCCGAGGATGTTCGACCAACGAGTATTCGCGACAAAATGTCCGTCTTCTATTTGGAAAAACGATCAAACCCAGTAACTGCGAGGACCGTAGTGGCCGTCGACTTAAATAAACAATGTACTTTCATTACATCATTCTAAATTTTCAATGTGTACCTTCTTACTTAGCATGTCGTAACCTTCGCTTTGTCATGGATTTTGAGTTTTTGATGTATGAAAGAAAACGATCTTTCGCCTCCAACCCCAGCACACGAGAAAACCACGACTGCCCAAATAACTCACATGCACGATCATCTAGGATTTGCTTAGCCACATTGGGTAACAGTATGACATATATATTATCCACCAGCGCCCACCTCTGTAAACCGAACATAGAAGTTTAAAATGCGAGACACTTGCAATTTATTAATGATCGCGTTCTCGGAAAACCGGTGTCAAAATCCAGAAGAACCGCAACCTACCGAAAATCCCAAATGATCGTTTCGCCACATTGTCCCTTTCCTTGACGGCAGATCGGCAATTGTGTAGTTCACCGTTATCGTGTTCCGAGGCCGAAACGAGTTGGAAACGGCTGTTCAGGCGCGAAAAAATCTTTCCAATTTTTCATGAAATATTAAAACGCATGTTCCGGGACGAATATACAGGTTTGATCGTGTATAATAATTGTGTTGCAATGAGAAAACTAGGCTATACCTGCTAATTGTTCATATCCGCACTTTTGTTAGGAGAAAATATTTCGCCTTCATTCCGATAAAGGCGTCATTTTAGCTATCGTAATCGGTTTTGCGCATTGAAAATGATTCCATTGGAGTTTTCATGGTGGAATGCGTACTCTCGTCTTGCAGAAGCGCTCAAATTTGTGTGGTCCGGGAGTTATAATTGAATTTGTAAGATTCCACCGCGTTATGTCTAAGCTCCATTCCGTTGACGCAAGCTATGGTTAACGGTGATAAGAAACACATGGGGGAAATCAAGATAAGCTTGTGTTTGGACCACGCAGAATATACTATATTGATCATCAATTCTTGCAAAAAGTTAGAAAACCTACTGATGTCTATAAATGAAGTCTGCAGCTGGTGGAAGCAGGCCGAATGTCATCAAGATCTTGAGCATCCATGATACGAAGATTGAGGGGTTGTGGCTGAAATGGTACAAGTGAGAATCAATGTTATCGTCGGAGAAATAACGAGCATCAAAGTGGGTCACCAACTGTCAGATAAGTGAGCATTGACTCGCGTACACATGACAAGCTGCATTCAAGCATAGTCAATAAGCAATAAACAAAACAGTACGCACGTTGTTAATGATAGAGTGGGACGTGTTACCCATGTTTACACCATACCGTGGGTAGAAACAACCACGTGATAACGTCAGGTGCAATCACTTTGGGAGTGACATTTCGTCGACCGTTTTCTACCTGAGAATACTGACAGGCAAACAGGCTGAACATATAATTCAGATATATAACTAACCCACAAACGTGGTGGCATAGGTCTCACTGGAACACAATCCGATATTTTAGTGTACAATGCAACGCAAACGCAGTGTGATCGGAAGTTACAAATTCAATTATATCTCCCAAACCACGAACATTTGAGCGTTTACGCAACATGGAAGTACGTATTCCACCATGAAAGCTTCCGATGGAAGCACTTTCAGAACAAGAAATCGATTACGATGGCCAACATGGTGACTTTGTCGAAAAAAGGCAGATCAGTTTCCTCAACAAAAGTGTGAGTATAAACAATTTTCAGGCATAGCCGATATTTTTCATCGCAACACAATGATTGCACACGATTAAACCTGTATATTCGTCCCGAAATATGCACTCGAATATTTCATGAAAAATTTGAACATCATTTCTCTCGCCTGAACGGCCGTTTCCAACTCGTTTCGGCCTTGAAACACCATACCGGCGAACTACTCAATTGCCGGCGGATTTACCACAGCTGAAACTAGATTAGACCTTTCATCTCCTTTCTTGATTTAGGTAGTTGATCAAGGGTCAGTGCTGGGTCCCATACTGTTTTCTATTTATAGCTACAACCTTCCAGGCGAAATATCCAGCAACGCTCTTACATAAGCCGATGATCTAAAAATCCGGAATGCTAACGGCCCTAGCGCACTACATACTGATCCTGACGCGATTAAGCGCCGGTTAAGTGAGTGTAGTCTTCTACTAAATGAGAATAAGTACACACACATGTCGCTTGGCAGGTTATTGCACGGCGCACTGAGTCGTTTTCCAGGTACGAATTTACCAGACGCGAAATGTAAAAGGCCATTGAGAGGAGAGACCGAATATTTATTACACGAAATATACAGAAGGTCTCTTATAGCGCTAGAAATGGCACCGACACGTAAATCAGCTAGGGAGGCTAGAGACCGGCCGTCGACGAGCGAGTAAACCGGAAGAGTGTGACACACGTGTGTGTTCGGGTACGCGCCACAGTCACATGGCATGCAGACAAACAATCGGACAGCATGCATCATGCGAACTTTCTTAATAGCCTAGGTACAATATGCAACTATGAGTTTCGGAACTATTTTACACATCATACCGCAGGCAGGCCAGTGAAATCTCCAGGTCGCTACAGTGGGGAAGGTGACAGTGCGTTCGTGACTGATAGGGCGCTTGGCATAGTGAACAGCGTGAAAAGGGATCTGAAAAAAACCTAAACATTTAGATATTACGTTTAGCATCACCAGATTGCGGCAAAACACGTGTTAGGAAAAGTCAGTGCGTTTTCCCTGATATAGATGAAAAGCGCGTCGGAAGTTTCGCGGAACCTATCTGGTCGCCACGTGAGTATGCTGATCAATTCGTTTGTACCAGCCTGGAGAAAAACACTCGTTGTGGAGCGTGCCTAGCGCGCGAACTTCAAACTAGTCACCGGCCGAAAAAATATCCTGTAAGAGACTCGACCCAAAAGTCTTGATCCGCATTCACTTGAATTTCGACGACCTCGTGATGATTTAATTCTCACGCACTTTTTCCTTGCAGTGGGCGTCATACAACAATTCATCGACGTAGCAACTGATAATGATCAACGGGAACGCTACGGATAGTTACGAGCTTCGTTTGTGGACTTTCCTCAAACAAAGGCTCTTTTCTCACAGAGGTAGTGACAATTGGATCAGCCTTCCATCCGGCGTCGTTAGTTGCACTTCTGAAAATAGTATTAAAGCAGCGCCAGACTCTCACCCACTTAAAACGTAGACCCATGAGTTTACTTTGTTCTCGGTGCTTGCAGTGATCCGAAAAAGCAGTGCTACGCCCTTTTTCAGTGATCCTGTAGTTACCTGGAGAAAACCCCAGTCTGCCTACTCTACGACGTGTAAATTTTTCCCAAAATCCTAGTTCACACTGTACATAGGATGCTAGGGATGTTTGCCTGCCATCTGCTGTTGCTTGCGATCGCGTTTGTTTGTTTGCAAGCTTGTTGGTCTATGCGCGCCATTGGCGCCATATACACTCTTTCGGACTGCTTGCGCGCTCGGCAGTCGGATCCTCCTTTGACAATGTCTCACACGGTCCTTTTGTACATAAACTAGAGGCTTATGGCATCCAAGGTGAGGTTCTCCGCTGGATTGCATCCTTTCTTGGCAACAGGACTTTCAGAGTAAAAACCGGATTGGACCTTTCTTCCCTCTCTCTGATCTCTGCTGAAGTTCCTCGAGGATCCCTACCCGGTCCATTGTTGTTTCTAATATACCTTATATCTAACAACGCCCTCCTTTATGCTGATGGTTAAAAATCTGGAATGCTTGTGATCCCAGTGCATTACAGATTGACCTTGACCGTATTAAGTGCTGGTCAGATGACTGGAGTCTCCCTCTAAACGACAGCAAGTGTGCGCATATGTCGCTCGGAGGAGACTCCGGGAACCTATTCGTGATACATGGTGCACAAAGTGTAATAGATATCGCGAAAGTAGACCCAAAAAGACCTAGGGATTTGGCTGTCGACCGGTTTATCCTTTCCTTATCACCACCAGATGGACGCCATCAAGAGATTCGGGAAACTTCGGATGATAAAAAGAATCTTTCCCCAGCACAGACAGGTATGCCTTCAGTCGCTCTACAGGGCCTATTTACGACAGCTGCTTGAGTAAGCTGGTCCAGTCGTATATGCCGGCTTGGAGAAGGATATACCCGCCATCGAACGTGTCCAGCGAGTAGCCACTAAAATGGTCACTGGCTTGCGGCATTTCTCCTACGAGTCTCGTCTTGAAATTCTTGATCTTTACCCACTTGAGTTTCGAAGACTCCGCGGTGACTTAATCCTTACGCACTATTCTTAAACGCAGTATTCGCGCGGCGATTCATCACCGCAGTAGTTAGTAACAGTCGGAGGGGTCACGACAAGAAGCTCCATAAGCTTCGATCCCGAACCTTCCTTAGGCAACAGTTCTACTCTTACAGGGTTATCAACCACTGGAACGACCTTCCATTAGAGGTTGTTAGCTGCTCTTCTAGGGACCGTTTCAAAGTGTTATTAGATTCTCATTACTTAAGAAGTTGTTAGTTTAGTACTTTTGTTCTTTTCTAGTAGATTGGTATTTTACTGTGTTCTCGATATTTTCTGTGAGCCCCGAGAGCGGTGTTACCTATTGGGTCAACAGAAAACTGCTGAATCGAAACGGACAAACTGACTGGATCCGGGTGAATTGGTCTCCCAACCTCGAACCCGTGAACAAATCGCTGAAATCGCGCTGTAAATCAACCCCCGTAGCTAGTTCTGCCTACCGGCGTCATTTAGCACTGACGGGGACTTGTTATTATCTTGTAACCTACGTTCGGTCTCCCGCAATTATTTGTATTCTCATTTCGCGTCTGGCATTCGTTGTGTACACATGGGAAGGCGTTATAATGGATCTAAACACTACGTAAAGCTTGAACGGGAAAACAAAGCAAAATGTAATGAAAACAAAAGAGACTGACTCACAGTAGTTCGTGAAGGTGCGTTGGTTTAGGGTTCCACTACACTGAATGAGATATCCAATGGGTACAATATGCCGTGCTGCTGCCACAGGAAGTTGACGTTACCACTGCGATAATTTTTGACAGCTGGTAAACACGGAGATGTGCTAAAATAGACGGCCAACCTTTAACTCTCCCAAAAATCCTGTACACAAGTGACGCTGAACGCAGAGAGAACGCAGGGCTCGCGACCTTGGAGATGAAATTTTTTTTGTGATAATTGATTCAGTCGATTCACATGATTTAAACATCGAGTGTAGATGTGAAATTGAGAAAGGTGAAAAGTGTGAAGAACAATGAAAATTATAAAGTACAAAATGCTTTACAAAACGCTACTGCGTCAATCTGATGCACGTACGCATCAAAATCCCAGGTAGCACGACCGACTCATGAGTGACTCATGACCGTCTCACGAGTGACTCATGAGTGTAACAACTGAACACTTTTGAGTCACTCATGAGTCGGTCGACGGAAAATTTTTCGTAGCCCTTATTTCATTACCAACGGTTTTCGGCACGTTTCCTACCTGACGCACTAAACAAACACGACTCATTTGCTAGCTGAATTCCCAGAATATCACGACGGCCTAGTACGTTGATATCACCATATCGGGAAAATTGTAAGAAGACGACTTCGAAATGTAAATAGTTTATGCAAGCATGATTTAATGTACAAAATTTAAGACGATTCATTCATCTTCCGCATGTTCCGCTTCTTTTCTATCCTTTGAAATCTTTCTCTTGGCATTCTGTAACCAACTTCCTGAAAAAAAAGTTTTCAGTACGCGTTAGAAGTGGAATATCTCAGCTAATAAGCAAGATACATCAATAGTTCATTTGACAATCTGGTAGAGAACTCACAGTTGTTTCAGAAAATGAAAGATTCATCCATGATTGCATCCGAAATAATGTCAGAAATTCCACAATATAAGACGATTCATTCGTCTTCCGCATTTTCCGCTTCTCTTCTGTCCTTTGAAACCTTTCTCTTGGCATTCTGTAGCCAACGTTGTACCTTTTCCTTCACAACCGCATGAGACAACTCCGACGAATTGATGTTTCATAACGGTTTCTGTAAGGTGTGGAAATTATTTGGTCGACGTACAACTTACCGACGAGTGCGGACGCAAACAGAGTAGATGCCAAGGAGAATCTACTATTCACTCCTCGCCAATTGATACTGGCAGCCAAGTCGTCTGTCATGGTCGACTTCATTAGGTTGGCGATGCAGTCGGAGACAGATTTGCCGCCCAACTTGGACAGGTAGTTAATCTAATGACAGTAAACAAATGGTTAATGCAATTACCAGCAATGGATACGTTTCTCCGTCCTCCAGCTTCAAGTTTAGCAATTGTATATCTTCTACCGTCTGCATGGGGAAACGGACAGGAAGCGTGGGAGATGTTGAGCTGCTATCTACTACATGTTGATAGCGTAACGCGTTTAGCTCCAGACGGATGGCGTGCATCTCCTCCCGTAAGCGGACGTTCTGCGTGATCAAGTTATCCATGGTGTTATTTATTCTGGAAAGCTGATCAGTGAAGGTCAACCTTACGGCTAGGACAGATGAGGGTCAAGCAAGTTTTGTGATTACCTTCTATATCTTCTTTGATGCTCTTGAGGGAATATTGTATAACCTCCGCACTTCCTTGGTGATAAACTGTTTTTCCATGTGCATATGAAAATGAGCGGGTTGTAATGGAAAACAATTACCTGCGTGCCCATCGCGTCTACCTAGTCCAACCACGTACGACGAGGATTGAGGGGCGGCGTCTTCATGAAGGAACTATAGAACTATATGAAATTCTATATAATGCATTTCACCTGCTGGCAATGGGACTTAGCATTGTGGGAATAATATCACTCCATCAATGTGCAGCTGCATATGAACGCACTTCAATTGTTCATCCCATCGTCCTCGGACAGCCTGTTCAATGCACTCCTTTACACCAAAATGCACATATTCCCCGCCCTCAATTACCCGATTTCCACATACACGTGGTGTTCCCAGTAGTGTTCGGGCATCCATGGGCAATTCGGGCAACAACTCCTTGAACTTGCGGAGCATAATGCTGGTCGCTCTCAGCGATAAGTTCGCCTCAAAGGCCACTTCCAACGCTATCGTCGTTGCTGTTCTTCGTACAGTGCTCACAGTTTTCATTGAGTGATCTGATTAACAGGTTAATTGTGTAACAGTATGCTTTACCTTCATTCATATCGTCATTGTTTTTCTTATCTTTCTGCGCAGCAAGCTCCGCAGAGGTGACAATGTAGCTACTGGACGTGGAAGGCATGGTTGAACTGGTTGGGGAATCTTCATGGACGACTTCAACCATATGTGGGTTGAGGTCAGCAGCGTTGTCTGCTGAAACGAAGCAATGAAGTTTCGAAGTACGAACTTACCACTGTTATCCGATAAAACATCATCCACTGACAAATTACTGCCACTGGTAACAGCTACTCCCTCTCTGAGAGTATGCCAGCGACATTCCTCATGCGCTAGCTTGATGAGACGGTGGATATTCGAGCGAGAGCAGCCACGGGGCTTCTTCACACGACGATCAGCCATTGCGCACGCCAAGTAATGGTAAAATGGCTGTTCAAACGGAAATTCCCGCGTCATATTTTCCTGCATGTTGACGCGATTAAACAAATATTTCCCAACGAGTAAACAGGCTTTTGATAATGTAAATATACATTATTCAATTTATCACAACGCAACAGCACACAGTCATGTGACAATTGGTGTAATAGAGAAAAAGTTGAGTGACTCACGTGAGACACTCATGAGTCACTCATGAGACGGTCGACCGACTCAGTGTGCTACTAGGGAACCCCCTCTTCATGTCAGCAGGTGCCGTTTGCCACCGAATTAGACAAACAGTTCAGGTCTGTGTTCCTTGGGCCTCTAACCGCAAGCCCATGCACTATTCAGCGATATTGCTGCTAACCGTTTGGTTCACTGTTGCCGTCTAGCAGTTTCTGTGGTCCGACTGAAAATAGTTATGTGTTTACATGTAGTTACAATGTTCAAAAGGCTTCTCTAGAGAATATCATATAGTATATCTGCTCGTTGACATTGTCTAGCCGCTCCGTTTTGTAAAATAAACCGTGTTGGACGTGGATTCGAATACAGTGCAGTTTTTGAAGATTTAAACAAGTAAGAGTTTTGTTGCCGCTCGAAACAATTGTTCCCATAATCGAATTCAAGTGTAACCCTAGAAACTAATATAGCTGATGTTTTTCTCTTGCTTCTTCGGTTAATAGCTTTCCTGCGATGTCGGGGAAGGTTGGTTTGTTTCTCCTTGTCTCGTTCGTTATTCGTTATACGAAGTGTTATTACGTTATAATTTCTTGTGACATTCTCACGTTTTCAGAAGTTTCTCAGGGCTTTAAATGTTTGCGATCCAGCCACATTTGAAGACGTCCTGTTCGAGGCCGTGCGTTGGCATGCTTCCACCGTATGTTCAGCACAGTTGCATAGCTCAGTCGATGCTCCTTCGCTAAAATTTACGAAGGAAACTGGAGGTGAAACTTATGAATCAGAATATGCCGAGCTTGAGAAGTATCTGTTTTCCGTGTTCGAGGCATACATATCCGGCGAATCGGAAACTTCCTCGGAATCGCTTTCTAGGCTGGAAACACGACTGAATGCTCTCACTCCTACTGGACACACTATATGTGGACGCATTTTTCAGCAAAACGAGCCAACCTATTCCTGCAGGTATTTTGATGAAATATTCTAAAAAAACGCCATGTATGACGTTTTTGCTTGACGTTCGTCTCTATCTCTAGTGCCATCTGTCCATATTCCCGCTTCGGTTTGTGATTTTGGCTTGGTTCACTTGACAATGTCGTGTTTTCGTTTTCTATTTATATTCTCGCCATTACCTGCCTATATATGACACCGCGTATTCCTGTTTAAATAATAACTCGGCCGACATGTACACGCCTGGTGGCGGCATCTAATGATGGTCATATCTGTCGTCGTTTTTCTTCAACGTTTCCGATGCGTTCGACGGTGTTTCATGCAGTCCATTCTAGAAAAGTATAAAGAAGTACGTTGTTCACGGCGATGCTCGCCGCTGGGTAATTTCATTTCTTAACAGCGGAACCTTTCGAGTCAAAACTGACTGGTTTCTCACCTTACCTAGTCCGCTGGTTTCTTGCGGAGCTAGAAGTATAACACCTGCATAGTATCCCCACCTCAAAGTATTTTTGTGGGAATCAGTAGCACGGGATGCTGGGTTTCACAGCAGATTCGATCTCAGTTTGGAAGCCAGGTTGTTGTCCGTCTACTCTGATCACGTGAATTGCCGAAATGATGAGAGTATGAGATGTATTGAGTGTTGGAACAGCTAGCAGGTGTCGAACACATAAGGAGGTTGCATACTGTTGTATAACAATGGAACTATAGAATGGTAGACTATACGGAGAAGGAAGAGAAATTAGAGAAGAAAGAAGACGAAAGAAGAAAATGACAGCGGTTGTATGTGCCCGACATGGTTGGTAGTAGGGCAATCCGTCTAAGGTTACAGGCGTTCGTTCGATCCCAACCCTTGTAGATGGGAGAGATGACGCCGTGCTTCCAAGTGGTTGGAATACAACCAGTATAATATGAGTGTTGGAACAAACGAGCAAGCGGTTCCGCCAGCTCATCTGCGCATTCTTTCAACATAAGTGCATATGTCTCATTAAGCCCCTGTCTCGGTGAGAGTGCCCGGGGATCACTTACAGGAAATCCACTGTTCTATCTGTGGTCGCCTCAACGGTGTTCCATTAGCAGGCTGAAGTTGCATGTGTCCAGTCAAGAGCTGGCGGTCAGATGCGTGTAAAGTGAACATCGTTTTGCTCTCGAATGAAGCGTGCGAGAAAATGCAAAGAAGGAAAAGTCACTTGCCGTAAGGCATGGAGATGAGAACAGTGTGCCACATCGGTTTACCTGACTTTTCGCGGTAATTTTGGGCGAGGCCAACAGTCCAACTAACTTGAACATATAGAGGTTGGACGTGGGAACCGTCTCTTCGAGCGTCCACTCCAGAGTGCATAGATACCACCACCCAAACTGTGATGCACGCATTCCCGTCGACTGTGGGTGTGACTGCGTGGCCTATGATGTAGGTTTTGTTGACCAACCCAAAGGGGCTAGTCGGTCGAATGGAGAACCTTATAGGCTTATGTTGAGGCCTTTTTCAATACGCCTGTAGATAGAAGGAAATAGCCGCAGTGTTAGAAGGCGCTTACTGTAAAGGTGTGCTGTTGACCCTACCACCTGTTTTGCGGGTCTGCGACGGACATTCTTTGGCGCTTTCATGCCTTTTTCCAGGAAAAGTGAACTTACCTCCCTGTAAACCCATAGCAGTGACCTCACTAGATATTTTTACAAACCGGAAGTACACTACTCATAACGTACACTGCTTAGTAATAGAAGGCAAACGTTTTTGACGAGGGCTAAACTATTGGTGGTTGGGCTCTTGTCCGCTTTGATCGACGTGAGTAAATTCTTGTGTAACGTTTCCAAGAATGATAGACTGTAGAGGTTTTTATCGTATGTTTGTTACTAGGTTTGCTTGTTACTTGATAGACAGTTACAAACGCACTGGTCGTGTAATTTCTGTGTCATTTTGCAATAGTTCGATGATGTCTGGCGTGCGCAAAACGCTCTGCGCTGTACATCGTCGCAAACGAACTGAGGGCCTTCCGGGGATTGCTGACGTATCTGAGTGGGTGAAGCTGCTGCACGTAGTTGTCCGTCTGTAACTTCATTTGAGACATCCTAAAAACCGAACCTTCTCTCATTGACTCGCACTGTGTATATGCAGTCACAGGGCTATTGAGTGATCCAGCCTGGCGCTTCCCAGCTAATTCCGAGTACCTTCTGCAACGAGATTTCATGGTCAACAGGAAGAACTCCAGAAACGCCGTGGGTCCTGCCTAGCGATCGTCCACCGTCATCATCTACGACTCACCATTGATTTTACTATGAAAGTTGTTGCTCAGGGGACGGGGTTTCATTTGTGCGTCAAGGGTTGCCGAATGTTGTCATCCACGATGCTTTCCACTGTATTGGGTGCGCAGGATAGAAAGGCTGTTATCTCAAATTTATCAAGCTTTTTCGTCGCTGCACTCTCGTTGATTGGGGCAGTAGCTCATACTTCTAATGACCGTGGAGTATTAAAGTAAGTCGCCAGAGATAGCTCAGTACACTGGAAGGGGGAAAGCGATACTTCATGCTTCCGGTGCTCCGCAAACGGACCCCGGAACAACTAAACAATGACTGAAGGAGTTTTGTCTTCCTTCCAGTGACAACGGGTTTGCACACATGTTTCTTGGCGGTGATTGTTACAACGTCACAACGAGACTGGACCTTGACACGATGTGACGGCTTGCGCATCTCGATGACCTATTGGGCTAAACTGGACGGTGTGGCCGTCACGCCGACAGTCACTCATACGAGGAAAACCAATAGGTCTGACAGTCTCGTGGTCCTCCAGGTTGGGGTTGGAAGAAGGTTGGCATCTTTTTCCGGAAAAAGTACCAGTTCTGGTACATTGCCACCCAACCGCTGCCTTGCGGTACAGGCTTTTGAGCCAAAGGCTTTGGTTGAGAACCCTAATCGTTCTCCTGTCTAGGTCTGGGCGTCCTGGCAGTATCTCAAGCCCATATAAATTCTGATGGTACAAAGTAAATCATATGCCCTACTGCATCGGCCGTCTCGCAGTATAAACCGGGTCGCCCTATCTGCTGCATACAGCAGGGTGGATAGGCGAAAACATGCTACTGCTGACCCCTCCCCCACTGTCCTATCAAATTTAGCTCTCAGGCCCCTCCCAACCCCCATATGGCAGTCAAGCATCAGTGTGAACCACTGATGTATTGCTGTCTATGATGATGACCCCCATTTCTGGTGATCACTCTGCAGGTCCCACAATAGATATAGCTAATAATAGTGACACTGTGCCGGTAAGTCCCATCTCTTACCATTCAGCCTCAGGCCTCCCTCGTCCCTTGCTTAGACCTAGAATGCGAATTAATATAGGTGCCTTCAACGTTCGCACGCTAAACAGATAGGTCAGCAGGCCGCTCTCGCACGAACGTTAGACTCGTTGCATGTCGATGTCTGCTGTATCTCGGAGACTAGAATCCATGACAGTAGTCAACGTATGGAACTAACAGCACCCGCATTGTCTACCCGATACTGGTTATACACTTCGGGTGACTCCACAGCCGCTGTTACAGGTCAGGCTGGGGTAGGTATAGTTCTCAGCACGACGGCCGCAGCCGCATTAGTAGATTGGATTCCTGTTAACAGTAGACTTTGTGCCGTCCGCTTGGCAGGTTCTGTTAAAACCAGCTCTAGACGCAAAACTTTCAGAAATTTATTCATTGTCTCTGCTTATGCTCCTACTGACTGTAGTGACATCGGCGTCAAGGACGCATTTTACTCGGATCTGGCCACTCTCCTTCGATCGACACAGTTCTGATATAGTCGTTCTGGCCGGCTTCCGGTGCTCCGCAAACGGACTCCGGAACAACTAAACAATGACTGAAGGAGTTTTGTCTTCCTTCCAGTGACAACGGGTTTGCACACATGTTTCTTGGCGGTGATTGTTACAACGTCACAACGAGACTGGACCTTGACACGGTGTGACGGCTTGCGCATCTCGATGACCTATTGGGCTAAACTGGACGGTGTGGCCACCACACCGACAGTCTCATGGTGGCGGCATCTAATGATGGTCATATCTGTCGTCGTTTTTCTTCAACGTTTCCGATGCGTTCGACGGTGTTTCATGCAGTCCATTCTAGAAAAGTATAAAGAAGTACGTTGTTCACGGCGATGCTCGCCGCTGGGTAATTTCATTTCTTAACAGCGGAACCTTTCGAGTCAAAACTGACTGGTTTCTCACCTTACCTAGTCCGCTGGTTTCTTGCGGAGCTAGAAGTATAATACCTGCATAGTATCCCCACCTCAAAGTATTTTTGTGGGAATCAGTAGCACGGGATGCTGGGTTTCACAGCAGATTCGATCTCAGTTTGGAAGCCAGGTTGTTGTCCGTCTACTCTGATCACGTGAATTGCCGAAATGATGAGAGTATGAGATGTATTGAGTGTTGGAACAGCTAGCAGGTGTCGAACACATAAGGAGGTTGCATACTGTTGTATAACAATGGAACTATAGAATGGTAGACTATACGGAGAAGGAAGAGAAATTAGAGAAGAAAAAGACGAAAGAAGAAAATGACAGCGGTTGTATGTGCCCGACATGGTTGGTAGTAGAGCAATCCGTCTAAGGTTACAGGCGTTCGTTCGATCCCAACCCTTGTAGATGGGAGAGATGACGCCGTGCTTCCAAGTGGTTGGAATACAACCAGTATAATATGAGTGTTGGAACAAACGAGCAAGCGGTTCCGCCAGCTCATCTGCGCATTCTTTCAACATAAGTGCATATGTCTCATTAAGCCCCTGTCTCGGTGAGAGTGCCCGGGGATCACTTACAGGAAATCCACTGTTCTATCTGTGGTCGCCTCAACGGTGTTCCATTAGCAGGCTGAAGTTGCATGTGTCCAGTCAAGAGCTGGCGGTCAGATGCGTGTAAAGTGAACATCGTTTTGCTCTCGAATGAAGCGTGCGAGAAAATGCAAAGAAGGAAAAGTCACTTGCCGTAAGGCATGGAGATGAGAACAGTGTGCCACATCGGTTTACCTGACTTTTCGCGGTAATTTTGGGCGAGGCCAACAGTCCAACTAACTTGAACATATAGAGGTTGGACGTGGGAACCGTCTCTTCGAGCGTCCACTCCAGAGTGCGTAGATACCACCACCCAAACTGTGATGCACGCATTCCCGTCGACTGTGGGTGTGACTGCGTGGCCTATGATGTAGGTTTTGTTGACCAACCCAAAGGGGCTAGTCGGTCGAATGGAGAACCTTATAGGCTTATGTTGAGGCCTTTTTCAATACGCCTGTAGATAGAAGGAAATAGCCGCAGTGTTAGAAGGCGCTTACTGTAAAGGTGTGCTGTTGACCCTACCACCTGTTTTGCGGGTCTGCGGCGGACATTCTTTGGCGCTTTCATGCCTTTTTCCAGGAAAAGTGAACTTACCTCCCTGTAAACCCATAGCAGTGACCTCACTAGATATTTTTACAAACCGGAAGTACACTACTCATAACGTACACTGCTTAGTAATAGAAGGCAAACGTTTTTGACGAGGGCTAAACTATTGGTGGTTGGGCTCTTGTCCGCTTTGATCGACGTGAGTAAATTCTTGTGTAACGTTTCCAAGAATGATAGACTGTAGAGGTTTTTATCGTATGTTTGTTACTAGGTTTGCTTGTTACTTGATAGACAGTTACAAACGCACTGGTCGTGTAATTTCTGTGTCATTTTGCAATAGTTCGATGATGTCTGGCGTGCGCAAAACGCTCTGCGCTGTACATCGTCGCAAACGAACTGAGGGCCTTCCGGGGATTGCTGACGTATCTGAGTGGGTGAAGCTGCTGCACGTAGTTGTCCGTCTGTAACTTCATTTGAGACATCCTAAAAACCGAACCTTCTCTCATTGACTCGCACTGTGTATATGCAGTCACAGGGCTATTGAGTGATCCAGCCTGGCGCTTCCCAGCTAATTCCGAGTACCTTCTGCAACGAGATTTCATGGTCAACAGGAAGAACTCCAGAAACGCCGTGGGTCCTGCCTAGCGATCGTCCACCGTCATCATCTACGACTCACCATTGATTTTACTATGAAAGTTGTTGCTCAGGGGACGGGGTTTCATTTGTGCGTCAAGGGTTGCCGAATGTTGTCATCCACGATGCTTTCCACTGTATTGGGTGCGCAGGATAGAAAGGCTGTTATCTCAAATTTATCAAGCTTTTTCGTCGCTGCACTCTCGTTGATTGGGGCAGTAGCTCATACTTCTAATGACCGTGGAGTATTAAAGTAAGTCGCCAGAGATAACTCAGTACACTGGAAGGGGGGAAAGCGATACTTCATATAGGCCTGGTGATTTTTTCATTGGGATGTTTGGCTGTTGCACTCGGAACGAAAAAAATTGGAGCCGGATGTTATGGTTCTAAATAGTAAGGAGAGTTCCCGTCTGCTGACGGTTTCTAAGTAGTAATGGGCTACTTGAAGGAAATTTCAGTTGGTGTGTTCAGTGTGGGCGACTTGAGAATTCAGAAATCCCATGCTTCCGGTGCTCCGCAAACGGACCCCGGAACAACTAAACAATGACTGAAGGAGTTTTGTCTTCCTTCCAGTGACAACGGGTTTGCACACATGTTTCTTGGCGGTGATTGTTACAACGTCACAACGAGACTGGACCTTGACGTGGTGTGACGGCTTGCGCATCTCGATGACCTATTGGGCTAAACTGGACGGTGTGGCCACACACCGACAGTCACTCATACCAGGCAAACCAATAGGTCTGACAGTCTCGTGGTCCTCCAGGTTGAGAGTTGGAAGAAAGTTGGCATCTTTTTCCGGAAAAAAGTACTAGTTCTGCTGCACTGCCACTCACTCGCTGCCTTGCGGTACAGGCTTTTGAGCCAAAGGCTTTGGTTGAGAACCCTAATCGTTCTCCTGTCTAGGTCTGAGGCGTCCTGACAGTATCTCAGCCCATATAAATTCTGATGGTACAAAGTAAATCATATGCCCTACTGCATCGGCCGTCTCGCAGTATAAACCGGGTCGCCCTATCTGCTGCATACAGCAGGGTGGATAGGCGAAAACATGCTACTGCTGACCCCTCCCCCACTGTCCTATCAAATTTAGCTCTCAGGCCCCTCCCAACCCCATATGGCAGTCAAGCATCAGTGTGAACCACTGATGTATTGCTGTCTATGATGATGACCCCCATTTCTGGTGATCACTCTGTAGGTCCCACAGTAGATATGGCTAATAATAATGACACTGTGCCGATAAGTCCCATCTCTTACCATTCAGCCTCAGGCCTCCCTCGTCCCTTGCTTAGACCTAGAATGCGAATTAATATAGGTGCCTTCAACGTTCGCACGCTAAACAGATAGGTCAGCAGGCCGCTCTCGCACGAACGTTAGACTCGTTGCATGTCGATGTCTGCTGTATCTCGGAGACTAGAATCCATGACAGTAGTCAACGTATGGAACTAACAGCACCCGCATTGTCTACCCGATACTGGTTATACACTTCGGGTGACTCCACAGCCGCTGTTACAGGTCAGGCTGGGGTAGGTATAGTTCTCAGCACGACGCAGCCGCATTAGTAGATTGGATTCCTGTTAACAGTAGACTTTGTGCCGTCCGCTTGGCAGGTTCTGTTAAAACCAGCTCTAGACGCAAACTTCAGAAATTTATTCATTATACTTGCTTACGCTCCAACTGGTTTTAGTGATTTCAGCGTCAAGGACGCATTTTACTCGGATCTGGCCACTCTCCTTCGGTCGACACGTGGCTCTGATATAGTCGTTCTGGCCGGAGATATGAATGCCCAGGTCGGTCGCCTTGGTGAAGCCGAATCTCGTTTAGGTGGTAGGTTTGGGATAGCATCACATCGATCAGATAATGGTGGGCGATTGTTGCAGCTGTGCGCTGAGCATAAGCTATTTTTAGCCAGTACTGGTTTTAGGCATCGTGCACGTCAATGCTATACTTGGCGCCCGCCTTCTCCGAATCAGGCCTGGTCTCAGACAGACCACATAGCCGTTAGTTATAGGTGGCGGGGTTCCATTCAAGACTGTCGTTCTTATTGGAGCACATGCTTGGATTCAGATCATGCGTTGGTACGTTGTCGTTTTGTTCTTACTTTTGCTGGGCAACGACCCCACCGACAGCAACGATTAGCTGTTGAGAAACTGGCTTTACCATCGGTAAAGCATAATTACCAAACCAGCTTAGAAAGCTGTCTTATTGGTACTCACTCCGAAGATCCTAACAGATGCTGTACTCAAATCTCACAAGCTATTCAGAAAGCAGATGGTGTAGCATGCGGTACATGAGGT
>LOND01001012.1:30755-56117 GCA_014220965.1 Paragonimus kellicotti
GGTTGTATGTGCCCGATATGGTTGGTAGTAGGGCAATCCGTCTAAGGTTACAGGCGTTCGTTCGATCCCAATCTTTGTGGATGGGAGAAATGACGCTGTGCTTCCAAATGGTGAAAAGACAACCAGTAAAATATGAGTGTTGGAACAGACGAACAGGAGGTTCCCTCAGCTCATCTGCGCATTCTTTCAACATAAGTGCATATGTCTCATTAAGCCCCTGTCTCGGTGAGAGTGCCCGGGGATCACTTACAGGAAATCCACTGTTCTATCTGTGGTCGCCTCAACGGTGTTCCATTAGCAGGCTGAAGTTGCATGTGTCCAGTCAAGAGCTGGCGGTCAGATGCGTGTAAAGTGAACATCGTTTTGCTCTCGAATGAAGCGTGCGAGAAAATGCAAAGAAGGAAAAGTCACTTGCCGTAAGGCATGGAGATGAGAACAGTGTGCCACATCGGTTTACCTGACTTTTCGCGGTAATTTTGGGCGAGGCCAACAGTCCAACTAACTTGAACATATAGAGGTTGGACGTGGGAACCGTCTCTTCGAGCGTCCACTCCAGAGTGCGTAGATACCACCACCCAAACTGTGATGCACGCATTCCCGTCGACTGTGGGTGTGACTGCGTGGCCTATGATGTAGGTTTTGTTGACCAACCCAAAGGGGCTAGTCGGTCGAATGGAGAACCTTATAGGCTTATGTTGAGGCCTTTTTCAATACGCCTGTAGATAGAAGGAAATAGCCGCAGTGTTAGAAGGCGCTTACTGTAAAGGTGTGCTGTTGACCCTACCACCTGTTTTGCGGGTCTGCGACGGACATTCTTTGGCGCTTTCATGCCTTTTTCCAGGAAAAGTGAACTTACCTCCCTGTAAACCCATAGCAGTGACCTCACTAGATATTTTTACAAACCGGAAGTACACTACTCATAACGTACACTGCTTAGTAATAGAAGGCAAACGTTTTTGACGAGGGCTAAACTATTGGTGGTTGGGGTCTTGTCCGCTTTGATCGACGTGAGTAAATTCTTGTGTAACGTTTCCAAGAATGATAGACTGTAGAGGTTTTTATCGTATGTTTGTTACTAGGTTTGCTTGTTACTTGATAGACAGTTACAAACGCACTGGTCGTGTGTAATTTCTGTGTCATTTTGCAATAGTTCGATGATGTCTGGCGTGCGCAAAACGCTCTGCGCTGTACATCGTCGCAAACGAACTGAGGGCCTTCCGGGGATTGCTGACGTATCTGAGTGGGTGAAGCTGCTGCACGTAGTTGTCCGTCTGTAACTTCATTTGAGACATCCTAAAAACCGAACCTTCTCTCATTGACTCGCACTGTGTATATGCAGTCACAGGGCTATTGAGTGATCCAGCCTGGCGCTTCCCAGCTAATTCCGAGTACCTTCTGCAACGAGATTTCATGGTCAACAGGAAGAACTCCAGAAACGCCGTGGGTCCTGCCTAGCGATCGTCCACCGTCATCATCTACGACTCACCATTGATTTTACTATGAAAGTTGTTGCTCAGGGGACGGGGTTTCATTTGTGCGTCAAGGGTTGCCGAATGTTGTCATCCACGATGCTTTCCACTGTATTGGGTGCGCAGGATAGAAAGGCTGTTATCTCAAATTTATCAAGCTTTTTCGTCGCTGCACTCTCGTTGATTGGGGCAGTAGCTCATACTTCTAATGACCGTGGAGTATTAAAGTAAGTCGCCAGAGATAACTCAGTACACTGGAAGGGGGGAAAGCGATACTTCAGCTTCCGGTGCTCCGCAAACGGACTCCGGAACAACTAAACAATGACTGAAGGAGTTTTGTCTTCCTTCCAGTGACAACGGGTTTGCACACATGTTTCTTGGCGGTGATTGTTACAACGTCACAACGAGACTGGACCTTGACGTGGTGTGACGGTTGCGCATCTCGATGACCTATTGGGCTAAACTGGACGGTGTGGCCACCACACCGACAGTCACTCATACGAGGAAAACCAATAGGTCTGACAGTCTCGTGGTCCTCCAGGTTGAGAGTTGGAAGAAAGTTGGCATCTTTTTCCGGAAAAAAGTACTAGTCGTGCTGCACTGCCGCTCACTCGCTGCCTTGTGGTATACGCTTTCGAGCCAATGGCTTTGGTTGAGAACCCTATTTGTTCCCCAATCTAGGCCTGAGCGTCCTGACAGAATCCCAAGCCCATATAAATTCTGATGGTACAAAGTAAATCATATGCCCTACTGCATCGGCCGTCTCGCAGTATAAACCGGGTCGCCCTATCTGCTGCATACAGCAGGGTGGATAGGCGAAAACATGCTACTGCTGACCCCTCCCCCACTGTCCTATCAAATTTAGCTCTCAGCCCCTCCCAACCCCCATATGGCAGTCAAGCATCAGTGTGAACCACTGATGTATTGCTGTCTATGATGATGACCCCCATTTCTGGTGATCACTCTGCAGGTCCCACAATAGATATAGCTAATAATAGTGACACTGTGCCGGTAAGTCCCATCTCTTACCATTCAGCCTCAGGCCTCCCTCGTCCCTTGCTTAGACCTAGAATGCGAATTAATATAGGTGCCTTCAACGTTCGCACGCTAAACAGATAGGTCAGCAGGCCGCTCTCGCACGAACGTTAGACTCGTTGCATGTCGATGTCTGCTGTATCTCGGAGACTAGAATCCATGACAGTAGTCAACGTATGGAACTAACAGCACCCGCATTGTCTACCCGATACTGGTTATACACTTCGGGTGACTCCACAGCCGCTGTTACAGGTCAGGCTGGGGTAGGTATAGTTCTCAGCACGACGGCCGCCGCATTAGTAGATTGGATTCCTGTTAACAGTAGACTTTGTGCCGTCCGCTTGGCAGGTTCTGTTAAAACCAGCTCTAGACGCAAACTTCAGAAATCTTATTCATTATACTTGCTTACGCTCCAACTGGTTTTAGTGATTTCAGCGTCAAGGACGCATTTTACTCGGATCTGGCCACTCTCCTTCGGTCGACACGTTCTGATATAGTCGTTCTGGCCGGAGATATGAATGCCCAGGTCGGTCGCCTTGGTGAAGCCGAATCTCGCTTTAGGTGGTAGGTTTGGGATAGCATCACATCGATCAGATAATGGTGGGCGATTGTTGCAGCTGTGCGCTGAGCATAAGCTATTTTTAGCCAGTACTGGTTTTAGGCATCGTGCACGTCAATGCTATACTTGGCGCCCGCCTTCTCCGAATCAGGCCTGGTCTCAGATAGACCACATAGCCGTTAGTTATAGGTGGCGGGGTTCCATTCAAGACTGTCGTTCTTATTGGAGCACATGCTTGGATTCAGATCATGCGTTGGTACGTTGTCGTTTTGTTCTTACTTTTGCTGGGCAACGACCCCACCGACAGCAACGATTAGCTGTTGAGAAACTGGCTTTACCATCGGTAAAGCATAAGTACCAAACCAGCTTAGAAAGCTGCCTTAGTAGTTCTCACTTGGGTTATCTTAATAGCCGCTGGACCCGAATCTCAGTAATTTATGAAGCAGGTTCTGTGCATGCGCCACGGAGGTATGTGGATTAAACAGACATTGGATCTCGGAGAAATCCCTGAAGTTGTTAGAAGCTAGACGGAACATTGCTCTGGCAGCTCATATAACAAGTTTAGGAGGGATATCCGTAGGAAACTGGAATGCGGCCTAAACGCTAGTCGTGAGTCTTGGCTGCTGAAGAAAGTTATGGAAATGGAAACCGCTTTTGTTTCAAGGAACATCGGCACACTCTTTAAGCTTATCCGTGCTACTGGTCCCAGGCGACCGTCTGTCAGTGAAGCTATCAGCGAGGCAGATGGCACACTAATCTGTAATAAGTCCAGAAGGTTAGAGCGTTGGGCGGAACACTTTGAGGGTCACTTTAGCTGGCTACCGGTTTCGACTGTGTTGTCGCCACAAACTGGTAATGGAGCACCCTGGTCAGTAAATTTGGAACCACCCACTGAAACTGAGAAATGCCATTGTATTTTGGCTCCCAAACGTAATAAGGGCTGCTGACCCAGATGATCTCGTGCCGGCACTTTTCAAAGAAGGTGGCGAGGCGTTAGTAGAGGCATTGACTCAGTTGTTTCAACTTGTGTGGACGACGGAAATCATCCCTCCGTGCCGGGGTCACTCTGTCATTGTTCTCATATCCTAGAAATGTGTCAAGAGCTCTTGCGGAAACCATAGGGGAACTAGTTTGACCCCATATACTGGCGTTCGACATATTCCATCTTATACTTCGTCGACTCACTGCAACTCGAGAGACAAACATTAGAGAAGAACAGACAGACTTTCACCGTGAGCGGGGATGTATAGATAACATTTCTTCTCTTCGTCAAATTCTAGAGCAGCGTCATGCGTACCGCCGACCAACACTTGCCGTATTTCTCGACTATAGAGGTGCGTTCGATTTGGTGAGTTGATATGCACTTTTAGAGCCGCTTAAACGCAGGGCTATATCGAACCCGTGTACGTACATACTGTCGGCGCTTTTTCCCATACTTCAGCTCAGGTTAGGGTTTACGGTGAACTGTCTGACAGTTTCAGCACCAGGAGCGGCGTACGTCAAGGCTGTCCCCTTTCGCCATTTTGTTCAATTTCGTCATAGATGAACTAATGGAGGATTGTCTCCAACACTCACGAGATGCCGGTGTGGACCCCTTACCTGATGGAAGGCTGACTGATCTTGATTATGCTGACAAGATGTTGCTGTTTGACACTTTCCAGACAGCACACAACACTAGGAGGCTATTTCGCGTTCTGCGGAAATGCGCTTTGCAGCCTCAAAATGCAAAGTGCTTCTGCAAGATTGCTGTGATTACGTAGATTTAATGTTAGATAATGAAGTCATGGAGGTTGTTGACCGGTTTGTGTACCTGGGAAGCTGCATCAGCGGCGGCGGAAGTGTAGGGAATGAAACAGAAACGCGTATCTCTAAGGCTAGGGCGGTGTTCGCTAATCTACGGGCACCTCTGGCGACAGAGAGGTATTCCTCTGTTGTTTAGAGGTCACGTATATAAGGCGACAGTGAGGGCTGTGTTACTTTACGGCAGCGAAACTTGGCCGCTCAGGGTAGAAGACGTGAACCGTCTTCAGGTATTTGACCACCGATGTCTGCGTTCGATCGCTCGTATCGGGTGGCACCAACGAGTAAGCAACGAGGAGGTTAGGAAGCGGGTATTTGGTAGTGATTGTCAAACGAGTTCTTTCGTTCAGTCCTTACATTTGCACAGACTTAGATGGTTAGGTCATGTACTAAGGATGCCAGCTAGTCGTTTGCACACTGTTTGCCGACGCTGCGGCCGACTGGCATAAGGTGCGAGGTGGACAGATGATAACCTGGCTTGGGCAAATGAAATCGTTCACGAAGAGGTTGTACGTCATATCATGATGAACACTATGCGATGTGAAGGTTGAAGACTTGACTTAACTTCTTGCATCTGAAATGGTCCTTGCTGGTTTCAAGTACTTTCTAGTTTATCACGTATGTGCGCGGAACGATTCAGTGCTAATCACATTGGTTGACAACTATATGGTTCTGGATTCGTGTTCCGTCTATTTAGCTTTCTCTCGTTTAGATCGGAGCACATTAAAAATATCTGATTCACACTAAAACCTACTGTATGCCAATCGGTGCTTGATGGTAGAACTAAAAGTTTGATCGATTTTTTTGTTTCAGTGACTGCGCGGTGGATCCCACTTGTGTTCTCTGCAGATCTTGCTTTTTCAACAGCGTTCATGTGAAACATAATTATAAGGTATGTTTGCCAATTCATATGATTTTTATTGTGTTAGATATATAAGGTAACTCCAACTAACCAGAGTTTGGACATTGCAGTTGTTTCAGCGGCCATCTTTGCCATTACCGGTTTCGACTCGTTTCTGTAAATTTTATGGGCCTCGGTTATTCGCACTATTCTGGAAATCATTCTCGTTTACTCAGTAAACATGAACAGTTTCATCGATAGCTATTGCTGTTCGATTTTGTTTATTCAACTTTTAAGTATGCGAAAACGAGTTGCCAAGACTAGTTTCAAGGGTGGCAGCTAAACATCTGCTACTTCAAGCACCTTTTACCGATACGTCGATCGATTAGCGTGAGGTGCGAGGGGGACTGGTAATGACATCGTAGAGAAGTAAGGTCGTTCACCAATGGGTTAACCACTGTAAGTCGGGCTCGCCACCCGGGCTTGGGCCCTCGCAACTCGACGTCGATTGAACAGTTTACGTGAGATGGCCGGTAACTAGACTAAACGGCGTAACTGTTGTTTTTTGGCCGAATTGTCTATAAGGTATTTGAAATTAATGGCGGGGGACGGTGTAAGCCGTAAAGTTCTTGCTTTGCTGATGACGTCTTACTTTCACTTGTAGCTCGGTTGATTGTTCGTAAGACGTAGGTAGTTCGATGTTGAATGTTTGTGCACAAATATTTCTTCGTAGTTAGGTCCCCCTTCCGTACCTTTCCTGTTCGTCATCTAAGGTTGGCTCTTCTCTCAATCGTTATATGGCAGTTAAGCACCAACCGACTGACGGATTACTGACTTTGATGACGTTGATGATTGCTTGTGTTGCCTATTGGCGTTGGGAGCCGGTATGGACGCTGACATACGTTCCTACCTCCTACCGTGTTCACTTGCTCTTCGGACTGACCATAAAAAAGTGATTTGAAAATTGTGGGATGTTTTATAGGCCGCTTTTTTTAAACGACCGTTGCGTGCATTAGTTTCCAACCACCGTTGTAGCTTCTGTCGTTTTTCCAATGCGGTTACACATTTTGCCCTCGTAGACTGAACTGTATCTCTTAACGGCTTTTAAAAAAATCGAAATGTTTCGTGTTCCGCTTTGTTTACCAAATGTATATAGATATAGATAGGTAGATATAGATAGATAGATATAGATATAGATATATAGATATCGCTGTGCGCTCATCCATTCATCGACAACGGTCAGATGACTGGCCATAGGGTACTGTGATTCAGGTCATTTTTCACTGCACCAATGACGTGGAATGATTTAGCAGGATAAATTTTTCGAAGAGAAATATAAAATAAAGGCAACTGGATGCAGACTGACAATAGACTTTGGTACGTTGCCATCATACATTTTTAACCGATAATTCGGGTGATCATGGACGTAGGCTACACTCACCTATTACGTGTTGCATCGGTTCCGCTACAATCGCGCGCTCGATTGGACGGATTGTTTCTCAACCCGAGAAGGAGAATACGCGAACATCGAACGTCGGCGACGAGACAAAAACCAAACTACAATAAGTAGCTCTGAATACATTGCGGCAGACGTAAAAGTAAGCCGAGGCTGACCCAACGACCATATATGGCAGTGATGACAGCTGACTTAGATTATTGGGGGTCAAGAGGCAAACGGGAAAACACAGTTCATATATTGTAGGGACGTACAGACGTTCCATCGCACTGCCGCACTGTGGCTGTCTAACCTGGAACAGTACATAACCATTCATGCGACACTGGACCTGTTCCCCAAAATAGGAATCGTAAAATTTCCGTTTCACTTCAGATAGTTGACATTTGATTTTTCCTGATGCATAACTGCCACAATGGAGATAGTTTCAGAGAACGTCACAAACAAGCAAATCAAAGGCTGCCCTCAAGGTCTAAAGGGAATGTTTGAATATCGACGTAGCTACTTTTAATAGTTAGGTCCCTTCTCCTTCCTTTCTTTTTCTCTCTTCTCTTTCCTTATACAGGGTTTTCTTTTTCTTCGTGGTTGTGTGGCAGTTAAGCATCAGTGTGAACCACTGATGTATTGCTGTCTATGATGATGATGATGATGAAGGAGAGAACTATCACAGGCTGTCTGCGAAAGTACCGATGCCTCATGATCCGTCACAAGCTAAACGTTTAGTTCATACACCCTGGACCAGATCGAAATCCTACTTGCTCCTCGCGTATCAGACTTTCCTTGGGTATAGTGAACCGACGCTTTGTGAGGCTGGTGCATAAGACTGGGCCGATGCTCTTGACTTCGGACCCTTTTTCCTAACGGAAATAACAGTTTCTAAGCCCTGATCAGGAGATACCTCTTGTTTCTCAAATCATCTGAGAAAGGTTTGTCAGTTTTGGTGTCAACTTTCCTTCAACTTTGAAAAGAGAGATTTGAACCTGGGCCTGTCACACTTCAACATCTAGGGTTCTGAGACCGCTTCTGTTTCCGACGAGTTCTGTGGAACGCAGTAACCAACCATTCGGGTCCTGTCGTCTGTATATTATGCTGGAGCTCGATTATACTGGTCCTCAAAGGGGTTAGCTTGCTGGTCAAACATTCACGATTCTCGTGTGTGCTCTCGCTTTCGGTGGTTCGATGGATAACCATGAACGAAAAATAACCGAGTACTTGAACTGTCTACCTAAGCTTTCAGGTTCAACACTTGTGAACATAGCCCACATTTCGTTTTCTTTCAATCATTTTAGTCGACGCTTTCCATAGGAGAGACGGATGATATAGTTTGGTTTATATTATTGATGACTTTACTGACGACGACAACGGCAATAATAATGGCGGTTGTAGCCATGAGACGCGTTTGTAAAAGATTCATTTTGCCCTTTGGTATTGCGTTGAAATAGTGTGTTATCTATTTTTACTCCCTTCATTTTCCACAGATGCACGCGTCAAATGGAGGCGGCTATTGTGATTGTGGAGATGTGGAGGCCTGGCGCACTGGGCCATCTTGTAGGAATCATGAACCGACGGGAATGGCAGGTGATTCGGCTGCAGACCAGACTTCACTTGTCCCAGATGAGCCTCCGGTGGAAATTGGGAACACCGCGGAACACGAGTTGTTGGAAGAAACGGAAGCGTTACGCAAACACCTTACTAGTCTGCCAGCCGATGTAGTCTCACGCACTAGTCGGTTGCTGAAGCCACTAATCAGCAGTGCCATCCTGTGCCTGTACGACTTGCTTCAGGTATATTTTGAAGAGTTGAGCGTTGCCATCACATTCTTATTTTTCATCCATTTTGTTACGCAGTTTTTGTCCTGTCTTGATGAGCGTTCGTTTGCCCCGTCACCTCTTGCGTCCTTTGCCGTTTGTTGTCGGTGTGCACTAGGGCACACGAGGGCTTCGCTTACCGGACCACGGCATTCCATATAATGAATTCAAATCACAAGCTGTTTCGTGACACTGGATATTGATGTCGTCGCGCTAATCTGAGGTCTTAATGAACGGCAGTTCAGCTGTCACATGTTTGCTCTTCTGGTTTGTTACGGGAGGTTCATGTTTGTGTGTTTGTTGTTTCAGATTTGGAAACCATTATCAAGTTGTCAAGCCGCACCTTACCTTTTATGCAGAGGCCAATCGTGTTAAACCTCATCTGATCCAATAGGCTTTCATTGCGGGAAGCATTTCCTTCCTGTCCAAACATGGTTGCATACACCGGATGCGAAAAGGGTTGTTCTTGAGGTGGTGCTCACAAACGCGAACCTATCCACTGTACGGTTTTGTAATCAGTAGTGTTGATTCGAGTTCAGTTGCTCTCAGCCGATATGCTTTTCCTCGGATCTTGGCCTGCTGTACAATGTCTGACCCACTGGCCGTCTGATATCTCACCTGGTGCGTGTCAACATTTGTGGTTTCGGTGGTGAACAGTTCGATCGTAATTTCAAACCCTATAGCCTTCCTTGCTCTTGTTTTGCTTGTGGCAACCTGACATCATCTGTTTGTGGATAAATGCACGTGATTTGCTAATCGCATTCGTACGCGTGTAATCGAATTGTCTGAGTCTGTAGAATGCGTCCGAAGTGAAGCATTTTTGACTTAAGGCTCAGTGATTTTATATTTACTTTATAAGGTTTAAATCCAAAAACTCGGAGCCGAATTGTTGAAATTCCTATTGGATGTGGTCTTAAATGTGATAATCAATCTGTCTATTTGGAATAGTTAGTGCACCACCTGGACGTGTGTATTGATGAGTTTCGTGTGTGTTTTTCTCAAAACTGCTCTGTAAACCGTCTGTGTACGTGACATGTACTTAGGACAGTTTGAGTTCCTAGGATTTTAGTCCATGCTTTCTTGAGTGCTCTTATATAGGCCCGTGCAGCGCGTATAGCTATATTTACGGAATCTTAGGTCTAGTCGCAAAAGCAACGTGATGACCAGGCCATAGTTTGATATCGACTTTTGAGTCGGTTGATGTTGGTGGAGGTGATCTTGTGCATACTGCGAAGCTGCGGTCAGCGCATATGAAAGATTTTTTAAATTTTAATTTGCTGTTAATTGCTACCCACCCACTTTCATGTTTATCTCATGCCTAATTAACGGGGCGTGTGTTTGTACATGGTCTATTATTCTCTTCGAGGTTGTTCACCCCGGAATCTCATGTTCTTATGTTTTTCAAATTGTTTTTTCCCCTAGTTATTGTTCAAACAAAGCAGCAGTGTTCCAGCTGAAGTCTCCAATAACCTCTGTTGAAATATTCTGCGACTACTATTGTTACCACTCCCTGATTATCGGCCATTAACTTATTTGGTGTCATACATTCGTTTATTACATGGTGATGTTTGCCGCCGAAACATGCAAGGGCGACCGGCTCCTCTGTGTTGTGGAATGTTGACGAATGTTTTATACATAAAAGAGCGTGCATACACACTCCTGCTTGCTTAGACGCTAAACGTCTTCTCTAATGGCCATGCTCAAGTTAACAGGTGACCCTATGGTCAGTCTCTAGGCCGGTTCCACTTATGTAGAACATGATTACTTTTTGTCTGATTGTTTGTCGTAACCACAACATTGTTTGTACGCTGCAGGGCACTCGCCCAAGTTCAACGGTTCCCTTGAGCAAACGAACAGGCAGTTTGATGCAGCTGCAATTTTCGGATGATTCTATTTCCGCGACCGACTGGCTACTCGATTGGATAGACAGTTCTGAGGACAGTTCGGATAGACGGACCGCACCGCAATTAGCTGACCAGCTGTGGACCACAGACGATTTCGTTGTGGACGAATCTGCTGATAGTCCGGTCTTTCTGGAGGATTGGCCCCCTCCACTGAACCACCTACCGTTGACCTCTCCATCTACTGACGCCCGTCAATTGGGCGAAGACTCCTGGCCCCATACGGCACCTAACAGCCGCACTTCAAGTGATGTTGAGGCCCGAGCGTTGGCTCAGCTTGCTCGCGCTCGTCGATTGCATCCACGACTATTTCCGCCGCGTCCAACCCGAACGGCGAGTGAGCGCACAGCCGCCTCACATTCGTTTGTGGTTGTTCTGCACAATAATGAGTTCCACAGTTACGAACACGTGAGTCCTGTTGGATCTACCTTCCGTTACGCTGTATGTTTATCGTTACCTACTGCCGGACGTGGTGTAAAGCGCCATTGACAAAATATGAATCACTGTTAGTTGGCTAATGTTTTTTTGTTGTTTCTGAATTTCCACTCTTGTTGGTTTTGACCTGGTATGCTTGATTGAACACTACAATCCTTCTCTCGTTCACTACGTTGACACTCGCTCAGAATTAGTCAAGAAGAGTTTTTTTTTACAAGCGACCATCTTTGATCATTTCCTGTTTCCTAACTTTGAGCGTGCGTGTAGTACTCAGCCCTAATTTTCAGCAGAAGACAGGACGTCTGCTTAACGAAATGAAATGTAGAGGCCTAAATGGAAGTAAAATGTTCACACATTGCTGATCCAAAGACATGTCTCGTTGTTTTCTGTGACTGGCCGCTACAATTAACCGGTTTCTTAAACGATCAGCAGATTACCATAAATTCATTGCTATTTTTCGTTTTCCGTTCGTCACGTACTGTGCGCACACTAGTAACAGTTCAGCTTGACTGAACCGGGTTTAGTTAGATGACATGTTAAGTGAACGGACTTTAAGACAATTAAAAGTGACTGAAATAGGTTTTCGGGAAACTCCTTATCAATTCATTAAGAACCGCGGACGTTTTGCTTGTATCGCACACCGATCCTACTAATACTGTTTCAAATCGACCATCACCCACATTGGGTTGGGGCTTACGCACTCAAATCATATTAGTTAGCGAAAGGGCATTCAGCCTCAGACAAACTGGTAATGGGGTGTTCTCCACAAACCGTTAACGTTAATCCAGTGCTGTCTGACATAGGTATTTATGCGTAGGTAGATATGGTGGTAGTAATTCAGATGCTTCGGAAACAGCATATCACTGGACAATGTAATCTGATCGCACTGGTTTCAGTGGTTCAGGTTTTCCGATAGTGTATTGCTTTTGATTGATCTCCGGGCCCTGTGTGAGTAGTTCTGGATGGCTGTGACTTTTATGTGGATTGGACTGGCATTCCTCGCGTAAATCTTGTTATTCCGACATTTACTCTAGTTTGACTTTTAACAGAAACTGTGTTGTACTTCTAGCTAAACTTGAATAGATCACTCGATAAAATTTAAAAGAACTTCAGTGAAGACTAAACTGGCTGCAAATTCCCTGGCTTCAAATAAAAGTTCGCAATAAAGAGCGGCTCTATATTGAGACGTTTATGAACGCTCTCAACTACCATTCTCTCCGTTTCTCTACCAGGTTGTTAAAGCGCTCCGACGTGTTTTGGGTTGCTCCACTCAGCAGGCCACGAACCACGCGGTTTTAGTCAATCGAGACGGTCGTTCTCTCTTACAGTCTGGCCTGTCGGTTAGCCAGGCATCCAAAACTGCCGCGTCATTGATGGTACGTGCTAAGTTACCTATTTCTTTGAAGTTATTCACATGATTTGATGACGATTACCTCTCTGTTTCTCAATATCCCGAATTTTCTAGTTGAATGGGCACAATTCGGTGTACACATTTGCACAAAGATACACGCACAGTTCCCCGACGTGTTTTCCTTCAGTTGTGTGGCTGCATGTTTGACCCACGGTTACCGCTCTCTCTTGTGTAGATTTGACAACTTTGATTGTGCAGCCACCTGGTAACCTAGTGTGTCTTCAGTGGGCTTTCAGTTTAGCAGCAGCCTTAGCTGCTGAGACCGTGATGTGTTCGGCTCGCCCGCTCGGTAGGACGCATACAGGTTCCCTACTCAAGACCACAGGCATCGGAAGCAGTATAGACTGTTAATTCGTGTTCGTCTCCACAGATTCGCATATCCAGGTGCTCCTGGATTATTTGACCAAAAGGTACGAAACGAATCTAGGAATGGTCTGTTCGGCTTGATCCTGATGGAACGCTTCATTGAGTTCCCAGGTAAAATCATCTTTCCGATCTAGTCTACAGTGTGTAATTTCACACTGACAAAGCTTGTGAGTCGCGCATTTTCTGTCTCGCAATTCGTTTGTTCAGTGCATTTAATAATATTGGGCTCTGTTTTCTCATTCACTCCCGTATAGTCAATATGTGAATCAGCAAACACACCAAGTTGATACCTGCCATTGACCCATCGAAACAGCTGATGTGTTTATCCTTTATAAGTCAAGCGTAATAGATCAATGGGCAGACCCTACTTAGAGGGTTAGTTTGGCTAGACTCTTGTTTTTACTGTGTTGCCGTCACATTTATTTAATGTGGGACAGTGATCGGTGGATTTCGTTCCGTCTGCATGAACTGGGGTAAGCTATTGCATTTCGGTTTTCAGCCTCGTTTAGGTCGCTGACCTGAGTGACCTCGCACCGGTGACTTTCAAATGGTGCTAACAATTACGAGCGCCTCCTTTAACTTGCGACAGTCGTGGCTAATTCTCACATTCTAGGAAGTAGCCAATCAAATGGGTGTTAGTTTACCTTAAGTATTAATTAGGATTCTGGCGTTCATTATACTTCATAAATGCAGCCCGAAGAAGCAGACACTAAGGAAGAACACGTAGTGTTACGTCCAAGACGGGGTTGTATACTTCAGCATCTTATCTTTCTTGTGCTTTCGTAGTAGCGTCATAAGTACCGCCGGCTGGCGGTGACTGTTTTTATCGGTTACGAAGAAGCGCTCGATTCAGCGGATTAGTTTTCACTTTAGAGTCTCTTAGGCGCAGGGTTCCACCAGACTAGTATGCCAGCATACTGCGGCAATCGCAGAGTTTTGGTGCAGACTTCCTACTTGGTGGAAAGTTGTCTGATCCAAACTAAGTCCACATGGCGTTGCTGTTTAGCAATTTTAAAGCTAACCCCTAATCGCTGGGTACTTTTTAAGACGTTTAGCAGCTTTCAGGCGCAGATTGCATCCCGGCTGCTACATAGAATGAGGTTTTTCATAGCTTTGGCTCTGTTCTCCAAACTAGGTGATCTCTGGCAACCGTCTTATCTTGCAGCTACGAAACGTAATCATTCGGAGTGGAGGACGTAACTTGTCTTCAGTTATTCGATCATCAATGTCTGTGTTCAATCACACTCATCGAGTGATACCAGCGGCGGTAAGATCTGGGAACAGATATCTAATAGTATGGGTCAGAAAAGTGGCCTTCGCTCAGTCTTTTAGTGTGTATATATTTAGGTACTTGGGTTAAGCATTAAAGTTACCGGCTGCTCATGTCTCATTCCGAGCACTTTTCCGACGTCCCAGCCAACCGACTTAAGGCGCAAGTTTGAAAAACAATTAGTTGGCGTTGAGAACTAAAGACGGTTGCTGTTAGTTACTGAAGGTTTCCTTCACCCCAAGGACTGGAGCTTTCGCAGTTCACAGGTTACTTAGATGTGTAATGTCAGTTTATCGGGGCGCTTGATCGGATCGTTACCGCTTTTAAGTCAGTTTGCTTGTAAAGTGAGTACAGTTAACGAAACAAGGCAGTAAAAGACGGAAAGCCAAACCGTCTTGCTGGTGTCACCTTGTTCCTCACCTACGACTTGGTTGCTTGCTCGCAGCTTGAAGCCAGCTGTTGCACTCTTTAATTTAGAGCGAAAGCTGACTCTATTTCTCTCTACTTCTTATTGTTAAATTGAGACATCTTCCCATGAATGTGCGGTAGTGAAACGTACTTGTAAACAAGTGAGTGCTGTATTGCTGCCAATGATGTGGCGTTGATGTTACCGCAGACGATTACACAGTGCTGTTGGCACTGGTAGTACACAATCTCAGCGTACGGTCACGGTTTGTTTTGTTGTGTTCACCAGTTGTTTGTTTTTTACTGAACCGGTTGGACGAGCTGAGTTATAGGCTTACTTTTGTTCTAGTTTTTTCTCCCGGGTTCGCATAAGTTTGGTGTATTTTTCGGTAATTGGAGCGATATTTTCAAGGTGTCGAAAATTTTTGTAAACTCACAACGCCTCATGCATTTGAGAAAGTTTGTATACTGTGGAACAAATGCCATTCGAATTTCCTCGGTATTCCTTCAGGAATAGTCGACAACAAGCTTCAGACTTTGATTTTCTTCGGCTATCTACCAAACGGTATGTTGTGCTAGTATAGTTATCATAACAATTCTTGTCACCAAAGAACCGCTCTCCTCTGCATCCAAGTGTGGGAAGCAAGTACAACTGAAACTAATCCCAATACACATAGATTTTCAGCCGTTACGAAAGCGGTGGGAGATGAAAAAGCTAGTAAGCTCACTTTTTTTCGGCAACTAAATCCACTGCGTCAACGAACGCAACAGGAGCTCGATCAGTTCATTGGTGAAAAAGTCAAACTGGGAAGTTATTGCTAATTTTCTTGTTGCCTACAGTGATTATTAGCATGATGTTGATTTGTTGAAGTGTGTTTTGTCTGTTTGACTGCGGGTTGTTGTTTTGCTAGACCTTGTGGTTGTTTAAGCTTTACTGATCACTTGCCTCACTTTTTTATTCACACTTTTTTTTACTTCATTTGTCTTCTTTTTCCTGTTTCACTTCACAAACTATACCATTGTTATGTTATATTCATCTAGTCGGCACAATGGCCTCTTTCGACGAGCAAGCTTTTTTGCGCCGCACATTTGATTTCTATGACTAATGATTATATTCAACGCCTATAACGTCTCCTTCATTGATCGCTCCCCTCTGTTCATTATTGTTTTATCACATCAGTGGCCCGTTCCGCTTCAGTCATTTTATAATTGTTTCTTGACAGTCCTTTGGTTGACTTTCAGTCTGTAAAGCGATATCCATTTTCCTGTTGGTCCACTGTATCCTTTTTTACACAATACGAACAGGTCCCTGTTAGCAAATTGCTTGTGTAATGACTCACTTAATTTCAATACTACGTTCGTCTTATGTGTTATATCTATTATTTCTCTTATCGCGAATGGTCTTGGTTACGTTGTTTTGTGCGTTTGACATTGTCCCTTATTTTACCCATGAGTTCTGTACAGTGACTTTACAGTGAATCAACTTGAAGTTTATTGCCTTTGTCTTGTTTATTTTTTTCTTGTTTGGTGAAGTTCTAAGTTACCGTTTTTACTATTGTCTTTTGGACGGATTATTTAACTAGTAACACCTCAAGCTATTTGGTGATAGTCATTGAATTCGTCGACATCAGTCTGGTGCGCCTTCCAAGAAGTGAAACGTAATCCATCGGTTGTGCTTTACTAGCGGTTACACAATCACACACGCCCAACAACTATGTTAAATCCTAAGAAGTTTACAGTTAAATTCATCTCCGTACTTTTTCATAATTTTGTTTCAAAATGTTCCTCACTTTGCACCTCAGCAAGAACTGTCGTTGGTACCTATGTAAAATTGTGCCACGTATGCTCATTTGTGTATTTGGCTCTCATCGCTATAAATGTTATTTTCAACTATACATGTAAACTTTCGAAATGACCCCAACCTATATACTCATGCTTTTCGTCTCCGAACGCTCAGTTGTAGTCCGTTTTTAGCTTCATTCTCTCAAAAGGTGGGGATTTTGCGTAAGGAAAGTGTTTAACAAACCAAATGTTTTTTCAAGCAAAGATATTATACACTTCAACGGCGGTCGAAAAAAGTCATTTTCCAAAACAGGTAACCATTTTTGTCTCGTCGTGTTGCAAGCCTGCGAGCTATGTATAGTGACGTTTCGCAATAAATTAGGTTAAACAATGTATTATCCACGTATTTGGTACACGGTCAAGTGAATCTAAATGCGAGGGATGAAGAATATCAAACGAAACTTTGGTTGAAAATTTTTCTAAGAACACCTAAGTGTTCTGATACACGTAAACCTCTCATTCTGTTCACTGTAGTAAGAAAGTACTTTCCTTCTTTTCAAGACGATTTTCACAATCACCGGTAAAGCCGTGCGGCCACTGTGGGAGATTGTGAGCCTGTACGCACTTCTAAACAAACTTTTGAAGAGCTCATTGGGATTTCAGTCTTTTTTTGTACGAGCTATCAGACATCAAGCTTATTTGCTTTTCATTCATTTACTCGCTTCTTCATTCTTTTTCGTTTGAACCTTTGAACCTTACTTACTGTGACTTGGATTGCCGTTTGCCTTGACAGTCTTCCACAAATCATCAAAGTGATAAATAAGCACAAATGTAGGGGATTAAAAGAAGTCAGAAGAGGAATAGAACCAGTAAGGACTCATGAAAAAAGGAGTCAACACTTTTGCGAACACAACCTGGCTGTTAACTGCAACACTGTCATGTTGGAGAGTATTTACAGTCAGCCGCGTGAATGGTCGCAAACTCCCCAACCAGGTGAACAACACCTGGTGATCATGGTGAGCGGGATGGTCAAACGTTTCATGGCCCGTGATCACATCATCGCTTGACCGCTCAGCAGTTCCTTCGAATCATCCGCCGTCACATTTGTTTCCTATACAACACATCTCACACCATTTTAACTTGAAAGTTTGACGAATACTCACACACTTTAACGTAGCCATAAGGTAGTTAGCTAGGTGTTAGCTAAGCTCTGTTCACACGAGAGCTGGGAGAGTTGACGATAATAACAGTTCACTGACTGCCCTTGGGCAACTGGACCAGCACATACTGCTACTTGTCAGAATTGCGACCATGGGAAACTTCGCGCTATACAATTTACAAGCTACTACCCGATTGTATGTGTGATCCGATTTGCTTCCTAAGGCAGTATCGTCCGCAGCTTCATCGTGGGACTGTTCTTAATCGTTTTATCTCTTTGGCTCGTGTTAACCTTCACCTCCAGTGCCTGACTCAGTCTGGTATTCAAGTTCAAGTGGCGAACATTCACAAGTAACGTGCAGCGCCATAGAGGACAATGATTAATTGGTTTCGTGGTTTGTGAAACGGGCCAACTATGCGAATCGCGAATTGTTGCTTCAATTCTGTTGGAGGATGGATGTGAGAATTGGTTTTGAGCACGTTTATCACAGTTTCATTCATTCATTTACACTCTGCTCCATATGTAGTCAATTCTAGGTGTTTTATTGCCGTACCCATTGGTGGTTGCGCATAATTGGAACAATTTTTGATAGATGTGTAATAAGTTATGTTTATGGGTGTAAGGAACTAATCTGGGACGTTCTAACACTTCCCCGCTCTACATATTGTCGGCCTTTTGCCTAATCGGATCAAACTGTCCTATTGGGGCTATATGCATTCACGTATTTTCCAGTCGTTGAAGTCCATCTTAACGAGTTTGCACTCTCTTTGCGATTTGATCGCTGATGACAATACATCGGTAGCTGATATTGATGCTTAGCGGCTGTGCACTTGCACAAAACGTTGTTTTAAGAACAGTGGAAAGAGGAGGAGTAGGACATATTGCAGAACTTCTATCCACATTCGTCCATTCGATGTTGAATTACCACACCTTGCAAACAAACATGATTTACACTTGCGGGTTAGATAGCATTTCTAAGACAAATTCAAGGTGCAGTTGGCTGTCCCGCTGAATTACCTAGTCTTATTTCGCAGGTGATACATACATATAATGGTAACTGACGTTACTGAATCCGACTAATCGCCATCTCGTCCACTCTCTCCATTCAAAATCTAGCTGGGCCCTGGAGTCGTTCATGACAATTCTTTGCTGGCTATTGATTGCCATCGTTTATTCGCTTGTCAGATCATCGATTGACTACCGTATCTCATCCCAGTAAGTTGGTGGCTTAAGAAAGGGCGTACATTTTTGTAAACAGTTGGTTCCGGTGACCGCCGACGAAGTGGTGTTTGACCGCTTCTACATAGTTGGTTCTCATCTGCCCCAAACATGCTGATCAACCCAACGCACTACCCGTGAATGGCAGTGTGGTGTCCCAGACTCTTTTCCACTAGACTACACAGTTGCAATCACCGGGTTTATCAGACGGCGAGTTAGTTTCGCTGGCTGTTGCACCTTTATATCGATTTCACATGAAAAGGAGTACAATAGCTGGGGACGGTGTATACTGTGTTAACGGACATGTTGGTATTTTCCAAAGCATGACACAACCGGCGAAATGTATACGTTTACAAGGCTTGGTTGAATAAACTTGATTGATCTCATTCTTATCCGTTGTATGCGATTGAACGCAAACGCATGTGATCAAGTCTGAATGCCTTTGGTATCTTCGCCCTTTAGAGGTGATTTGTCAGAGCCGTAGGCTGAATCTGCCCTAATTCTGTTCCCATAAACGCCACCCTCATATTTAAACGACTCATCGTCTTAATGCTAAAGATGCTGTTTTCGTAGGGATTCCTGTCACTTTAGAAATGCGCGCTGTCTATGCTATTTTCCACATTACAGCCATTTTTACTACAGTGTTCTAAGTGTACAGTCTAGCCATCAACTTCCGTGAAGTATTTCTTACTGCATTTTGGTGTTCTGTTTGTGTACTATGAATAGTTTATTACAGTGCCGCCATTGTTTACTTCCACTGGTTCACTGTTTTCTGGTCGCACTTATGTAGATTAGTCTTTTTGTGACGACGGTTTTCTGTTTCTTGTAATACTTTCGTGCAGCGTACATCGAGCAGCTTGTCAACTCGTCCACTCTATTGCTCCTGTGAACACGCTGACGTCTACAGTATCACCATGTTCTTCACTTTGTTTCTTCGCTGGCTCCCACGACTCAGCGACCGAGTACCTAGCCTGAGACCAGTGATTTGTCATGCCCTGCTCGGGTTGTTTCTCCCAGTTTCTGTCGAATCAGTTTCCACTTCTCCGGACAATGATGCTGCCTCCTCTGCGGCTCCTGATGGACTGGGAATCTTGCCGGTCTTGCCACATGGGGAAATGTCACAGCCCCACTGCTGGTTGGCAGTCACTTTGGAAAAATATTGTTTGACTTGGCGCGGTGGGTTTGTTTTCTCTTCCCACTTGTTCTGTACTCCACTTCGGCTGCACTGTTTCTAGCGTCCGGTATCTCTTAATGTGATATCTTCGTTGATGTTTTCATGCAACGGCGACACTTCTCGGTGCATTCGTTTCAGATTCACGTGTAATGTTTTAATCAAAATGTCCACTAGAACCGTTAATCTTCTCGGTCCTGCTTACATTCTGTCGCATATCATTTCGCACCCTTAACATTGTTTCCATTGTGTCAACTTACCTGACAAGTTTGATATAAATTGAGCAGCACAGTTGTTCACAGCTTTCTTATTCTAAGATTTAGGTCTTGTTGTGGCTCGTCGGTAGCGACTGTCTTCAGTGAATCCACTGTGATTCCAACTTGAAAGTAAACCCCAGTATTGAGTTCATAGATATAATTGAATAAGAGAGTCTCCTTGGGGCAACTAAACTGTCTGAACGTTACACACATGCAAATGTGGCTGAACTTTTGGTCATGATAGTCGGGCGGTGTTTATTGTAAGGACTTGGCACATTAATCGACTAGATTAACTCATTGAAGCGTGGCTGGAGTTGTAGTCTGGCTGCCATAAGTATATACACTACTGACAAACCCTGACGAGAGCGGAACTCGAGCCTAGTTCTTTTCGAAAGGGGACTGGCTGAGAAGTTTATGTGGATGCAGTTGTTACGACCGGTTATGAGTGATGTTCACTCCGTACCAATCTATTCTTTTTGAATAACCGGCAGAGTATTCCGCGTACTTCATGGAGGCAGACAATGGTATATCTCATGAAACATAGTTGGTCCTAATTTACTTGAAATTTGGTGAGTCAAGTTCTAGGACATCGTTTGACAAACCACTTGAGACCCGTGTATTCAGTTCTTCACCGAACTTGTTCTGCACGATTAGTCATACAAAATAATGGTCTCATGATATTTCAAAATGGCTATGTGAGATGGTGACAGATACCGGCTAGTTACTCACTGTCATTCTAGGATCAAGGGCTTCGGAAGGATAAGTGCTTTCTAGGTTGTCAGAGTTGAGAACAGCAACTTTAAGCTTATAAATTCGAGTCTCTGTTACTGAGCTTTCCTGAAGCTGTTTCTCTGGGATTATGCCATGTTACGGGCTTCATCAATTGTGCGATCTCACTCCATGCTAATCATAATTTCTGGGGTGATTCACGTATGTGCGATATATTCGACTACTGTTAACCGCTGCAACTCGATTCTCATATCAAGCAACGTTGTTTGTTCTAGAATTGTTCTTGTTCGTGCTTTTTAATTGTTGAATTTTCCCAAACCTTTGTCTATCCAGCGCATCGTCTAATTGACCTAAATATCCATATATTTGCGCATTTTTGTACCCCTTCTCGCAGCTGTTCGTTCAGCAGCGTCGCTTGTGATCATGAGTATCCTACTTCGTGAACCGTTCTATCGTCGGGTTTTCGCGATTCAGTTTACCAGAGTAAGTAAACAGTTTATCCGGAGCCCATTTGATTGATGCTTTCCAAAACAGTTTTATTCTACATTTAGTTTGCAACGCTATACACGTTGCTTACCAGCTGTCAATTTCCGTTACTCATCATCTTTTCATCTATCCTCTTCTCGTTCGCAGTCGTACGTGAAATTGCTGCAGCAATACGTTTATGATGACCATACTGAATCGGATAGTTTGCTGAGTCTAAGTTGTCAGGTGTACACAGTCATCAGTCTGGTGAGTGTATTTTGTATGATCGTTTAAAGTTTTTCTCTCTTTACACCTCAGACGTTGTTGGTCGAGTTCTGGCTGTTCCTCTTGTGATCACGAAAATTGGCTGTCTGATTGTTTATTTTAATCCATTATAGGCCAGACAGTTGCTGGAACACAACAACGTGTTGGTCCGCATTTTGGCTCGATTGGAGGCAGCGTTTGTAGCTAACTCTGCCGTGCTTCCGGAGTTCTACGTCCGACCTAGTAGATTGGACAACGCTGCGGAGGATGCTACCACTGATGCGAACACATCGGGCGGTCCAAACATTACCGACTCTTCTGACTATTCTTGGTTCACTCGACTCATCCGTAGACTTCGTCGTGCGAATCCTTTCGAATGGGGTTCGTCTGGCAACGCTGGTTTTGCACATGCTTCCCACGGAACCTCTTCCACTGCCGGCCCGACTGATGACGATATGGAGACAGATTTTCGTGTGAAGCCCGAGCCTCGGGTACTCGTATGGCAAGCCGGGATCGCTTTAGGCAGAACGCGATTCCATCCTTTCGAACGTCTCCTAGATGTATTTCGCGATATAGCGTTCATTTTAGGCAGCCTGACCAACATGAGACCACTTTGCGGTAGCCCTTCCTGTCCCCAAGGTTGGTGGAGTTCTGCCGGTCGGAGTTCTTTTCTTGACTACATTCGTTCCTTACTTCGGCTGCTTGGTTTTGTACAGGTAGGTAGCTGATATTGATGCTTAGCGGCTGTGCACTTGCGCAAAACGTTGTTTTAAGAACAGTGGAAAGAGGAGGAGTAGGACATATTGCAGAACTTCTATCCACATTCGTCCATTCGATGTTGAATTACCACACCTTGCAAACAAACATGATTTACACTTGCGGGTTAGATAGCATTTCTAAGACAAATTCAAGGTGCAGTTGGCTGTCCCGCTGAATTACCTAGTCTTATTTCGCAGGTGATACATACATATAATGGTAACTGACGTTACTGAATCCGACTAATCGCCATCTCGTCCACTCTCTCCATTCAAAATCTAGCTGGGCCCTGGAGTCGTTCATGACAATTCTTTGCTGGCTATTGATTGCCATCGTTTATTCGCTTGTCAGATCATCGATTGACTACCGTATCTCATCCCAGTAAGTTGGTGGCTTAAGAAAGGGCGTACATTTTTGTAAACAGTTGGTTCCGGTGACCGCCGACGAAGTGGTGTTTGACCGCTTCTACATAGTTGGTTCTCATCTGCCCCAAACATGCTGATCAACCCAACGCACTACCCGTGAATGGCAGTGTGGTGTCCCAGACTCTTTTCCACTAGACTACACAGTTGCAATCACCGGGTTTATCAGACGGCGAGTTAGTTTCGCTGGCTGTTGCACCTTTATATCGATTTCACATGAAAAAGAGTACAATAGCTGGGGACGGTGTATACTGTGTTAACGGACATGTTGGTATTTTCCAAAGCATGACACAACCGGCGAAATGTATACGTTTACAAGGCTTGGTTGAATAAACTTGATTGATCTCATTCTTATCCGTTGTATGCGATTGAACGCAAACGCATGTGATCAAGTCTGAATGCCTTTGGTATCTTCGCCCTTTAGAGGTGATTTGTCAGAGCCGTAGGCTGAATCTGCCCTAATTCTGTTCCCATAAATGCCACCCTCATATTTAAACGACTCATCGTCTTAATGCTAAAGATGCTGTTTTCGTAGGGATTCCTGTCACTTTAGAAATGCGCGCTGTCTATGCTATTTTCCACATTACAGCCATTTTTACTACAGTGTTCTAAGTGTACAGTCTAGCCATCAACTTCCGTGAAGTATTTCTTACTGCATTTTGGTGTTCTGTTTGTGTACTATGAATAGTTTATTACAGTGCCGCCATTGTTTACTTCCACTGGTTCACTGTTTTCTGGTCGCACTTATGTAGATTAGTCTTTTTGTGACGACGGTTTTCTGTTTCTTGTAATACTTTCGTGCAGCGTACATCGAGCAGCTTGTCAACTCGTCCACTCTATTGCTCCTGTGAACACGCTGACGTCTACAGTATCACCATGTTCTTCACTTTGTTTCTTCGCTGGCTCCCACGACTCAGCGACCGAGTACCTAGCCTGAGACCAGTGATTTGTCATGCCCTGCTCGGGTTGTTTCTCCCAGTTTCTGTCGAATCAGTTTCCACTTCTCCGGACAATGATGCTGCCTCCTCTGCGGCTCCTGATGGACTGGGAATCTTGCCGGTCTTGCCACATGGGGAAACCTTACTTACTGTGACTTGGATTGCCGTTTGCCTTGACAGTCTTCCACAAATCATCAAAGTGATAAATAAGCACAAATGTAGGGGATTAAAAGAAGTCAGAAGAGGAATAGAACCAGTAAGGACTCATGAAAAAAGAGAGTCAACACTTTTGCGAACACAACCTGGCTGTTAACTGCAACACTGTCATGTTGGAGAGTATTTACAGTCAGCCGCGTGAATGGTCGCAAACTCCCCAACCAGGTGAACAACACCTGGTGATCATGGTGAGCGGGATGGTCAAACGTTTCATGGCCCGTGATCACATCATCGCTTGACCGCTCAGCAGTTCCTTCGAATCATCCGCCGTCACATTTGTTTCCTATACAACACATCTCACACCATTTTAACTTGAAAGTTTGACGAATACTCACACATTTAACGTAGCCATAAGGTGTTAGCTAAGCTCTGTTCACACGAGAGCTGGGAGAGTTGACGATAATAACAGTTCACTGACTGCCCTTGGGCAACTGGACCAGCACATACTGCTACTTGTCAGAATTGCGACCATGGGAAACTTCGCGCTATACAATTTACAAGCTACTACCCGATTGTATGTGTGATCCGATTTGCTTCCTAAGGCAGTATCGTCCGCAGCTTCATCGTGGGACTGTTCTTAATCGTTTTATCTCTTTGGCTCGTGTTAACCTTCACCTCCAGTGCCTGACTCAGTCTGGTATTCAAGTTCAAGTGGCGAACATTCACAAGTAACGTGCAGCGCCATAGAGGACAATGATTAATTGGTTTCGTGGTTTGTGAAACGGGCCAACTATGCGAATCGCGAATTGTTGCTTCAATTCTGTTGGAGGATGGATGTGAGAATTGGTTTTGAGCACGTTTATCACAGTTTCATTCATTCATTTACACTCTGCTCCATATGTAGTCAATTCTAGGTGTTTTATTGCCGTACCCATTGGTGGTTGCGCATAATTGGAACAATTTTTGATAGATGTGTAATAAGTTATGTTTATGGGTGTAAGGAACTAATCTGGGACGTTCTAACACTTCCCCGCTCTACATATTGTCGGCCTTTTGCCTAATCGGATCAAACTGTCCTATTGGGGCTATATGCATTCACGTATTTTCCAGTCGTTGAAGTCCATCTTAACGAGTTTGCACTCTCTTTGCGATTTGATCGCTGATGACAATACATCGGTAGCTGATATTGATGCTTAGCGGCTGTGCACTTGCACAAAACGTTGTTTTAAGAACAGTGGAAAGAGGAGGAGTAGGACATATTGCAGAACTTCTATCCACATTCGTCCATTCGA
>LOND01001012.1:78610-89486 GCA_014220965.1 Paragonimus kellicotti
TCTGAACACCCCCTAGCCTGGTTATGGATACCATGTACAGAAATAAACCAGGAGACGTACGGATTTGGTCCTGAATGAAGCGAGACCAAAAAAGATGTGAGCTGATCATACACGCAACCGTTAGCGGAATCTATGCTCGCATTTGCCTGTTATCACAAACGGTTGGTGGCTTTAGCCGAATCTCAGGGAATAAGGCTAAGGAAAGTAAGCTCGGAGGTCTATACATTGAGGTTATCCTGAAATGGTTAGTCGTAAGGAATACAACAGTGATTGTAGTCACAACTACCCAAGGTAATTACAATCGAAGTGGCATATTTGCAGATTCATAAAGCCATTTTCTGTTAACTTTTACACATATAAAAAGTGGAAACGTCCAACACGGTTGTTCACATGCGCACTGTGCGCATAATCTTATGCATATGAAATTCATATTCGTGCAGCTTTTGTGAGCCTGCTTCAAGAGGTCCGGTTGGAAGCAATGTTCATCCATCATACTACCACAAGCGAACAAACTCAACACTGAGGCAGATCGTGTAGTAATGTGGCTCCAGCCAAAGCTCCCTAAAACAACAGCACTACTTCAAGTCCCGCTGATACTGCACAAACTGAGTTAGGCAGTAGTCCAATTTGAAGGTAAGCGATTCAAGTGAACCTTACCAATCCACACTGTTTGTTATGAAAAGAAATAAAAAGCAAAACGACAGATACGAGGTGCTGGCATGTTCTTCGAGTAGCATACCAACCACGAAACTAATCAACATCATCACAAACAGCAACACAATAATGATTCAAATGTGATTAACTGCCACACAACCACAAAGAAAATAAAACAATCTCCGGTCACAGTGAACAAAGAAAAGAGAAAACAAAGGGACAGTGGAGGGAAACTAACCACTAATAAATAACCACGTCCATATTCAAACATTCAACATCAAGGTGCCACAACTTGCAAACAAACAACCAAGCTGTAAGTGAAAGTAAGGCGTCATCAGCAAGACAGCTTCCTTACGGCTTTCACTGCTCCCTGTCATTAAGTGCACTCACTTCACAGACAACTCCAGTCAAACAACGAAAAACATTCACGCCACTAAACCCGACTAGCAACCAACACATCTAACGTCTCCAACCACTCACTACGTCAGTCGCAAGCTCCCCAACCCAACAGACGAATACCAACTACAGCGGCGACCAACACATTCGTGAACGACTTTCATTTGTCTACGCCAGGTCATCATCTGTCCACCTCGCACCTTGCGCCAGTCAGCCGCAGCGTCGGCAAACAGTGCTCGGTGTGGCAAACGACTAGCTGGCATCCTTAGTACATGACCTAACCATCTAAGTCTGTGTAAACGTGAGGATTGAACACAAGTTCCCGCTTGACACTGAAAACCAAATAAACGCTTCTCAACCATTTCGTTACTTACTCGTTGATGTCACCCGATGCCAGCGATCGAAAGCAGACATCAATGGTTAAATACTTGAAGATGGTTCACGTCCTGTACCCTGAGCGGCCAAGTTTCAGAACTATAAAGCAACACAACTCTCATTATCGCGTTGTATATACGACCCTTAAACATCAGACAAATGTTTCTATATCGCCCGGGTGCCTTAGATTAACCAGTACCTCCTAGCCATAGAGACACAGGCTTCCATATAATTCCTTTTCACCTGTGCCGCCATAGAGGAAGCTTTCCAAGTACACAAGCTAGTCAACAACCTCCAACAACCTCAATATTCGAGACTGAATCTAGGTAAACACAACAATCTTGCAGAAACCCTTTGCACACGGAGGCCACAAATCGTATTTCGAAATGTTTGGCAGACGGCGAAATAGCTTCTAGTAGTCTCGCTGTTTTGAAAATTTTACCAAAAAAACACCTGTGTCCACTCCATAATGCAGCTCTTTCCGTAATGCGGCGCGGAAAATGCTGTAAAAGCAGGTTCCTTCTTGTCATTTCGGGTCTATGGACCAAAAAAACCTAAACAAAAAACGGTGAAAATGGAACAACCTTTGACGTTACGCGCTCCCTGGTGCCGATAAAACTGTTCATAGATCTCTCCTCCGTCTCCTGGTTTATTTCTGTACATGGTATCCATAACCAGGCTAGGGGGTGTTCAGAATGTTTTCACGTTCTAAGATCGCAGCTTCGATACATGAGTGTTACATCTTTTATTTTTGTCGTGATTATTTTTGTAATCGTCCACAGTTACATACACGATTACACGTAATACGTGAACCATGACATCGTTAGCCTTTTTTGTGGGCCAAGTGCACTTGTCTTCCTCAATTTCTTGAAGTTACTTGGCCGTTTCGTCGTGCTAGCTGTCTATCGGATGTTGTCACTTCACAGGCTATAATTCGTAACTGTTTATCCCGAACTCATTTATACTTTGGGATTCCTTCACATTCCGGATAGGTGCAGACTTTTCCAAACAGTTGACATTGCACTAGTGCAATTTTCTGAATAACATCGGTACCCAATCTTCCCTGAAAAGTGCACTAAAATCACCATAATAGCATTAGATAAATGTGGTAGTGGTTGCTATCAGCATCCTTATTCGTCTCTGCCAGTGTGCCAGCGTTTGCGAATATTCTATGAATTGATCAATCTATGTTCTATTTGAGAGATAGTTATGAATCATGTTTCCCTTATGATATAGTTTACATTGGTACGCCTTACTAATTTAATCCGCTTCTGTATATCTGTTATGTGGCAGCTGCGTTTTATAACGTTGCATTGAAATTCACGTGTTTGTATCCAGTTGTCCATTGATTCCTTTCCGTTAACCACTGTGCTGCTGCTCATTCTCATCCCATCCTCCCACAACCTTAGGCCGAGCCATACGTGAGTAAGAGTTTGAAGAAATGGTTGCAGGATACACCAAATCGGCTTTCCATCAATAGTCCGTTGTCGGTGGTCAATCTTCCAGTGCCACCCCCGGTGCCTCGACCTTTGCGCGCATTCCAGCCCCAGCTGGCCCCAGGTTTATTGGGTCTTGTTCGGTGCGAGACCTTTGTCCGATTGCTACGTTCTCTGTTGGACGTTTCGTTGACGCATGGGTCCAGCTCGGTCTTGTGGTCGGACACCGCACTGGATTTGGTGCTTAATTTGATCATAATCGCTTTGTACGAGGATGAAATGGAACACAGGTAATTGTGTGTGCGACCTGCATTCGTATACGCTGTCCCCCTGAACTCTGATACACGTGGGTTACAATGAAGTTGGTCGAGCTTAATATTTCCCGGTTAAAAACCCCGAGTGAGCAAGACCTTCCGCCAGTGGCGTGGGTTGTTGTAGGCTTTAATCTCTTCAAGTTGAACATCACTCATTTGATCGCAGCCTTCGCATTCAGATAGACTTTCCAGTCGGCCCTTTCGAAAAGAAGCACTAGACTCGAGTTTCGCTCTCATTAGAGCTCGTCAGTAGTGCATATCCTTGCCACGGCCGGGACTAGAACTCCGACCACGCTTTCATGAAGGCAATCATGTTGACCACTACGCCATTGACTTCATATTTGTTCTACTTTCTCTACCTGTCTGATTTAGCAGAGGACTGGATCTGAGATTCCCGTATAGACTGTGCTCTCTTACCGATGTTTTCGGACTTTACGAATGCGATTCGCTTTGAATTTTCATCACTAAACAACACATGCCCACTTTTTTATGTACTGCAGACTGTTACATTGTGGTACACAGATTGAAGCTGTCAGTTCACTTATGCAACTGTTGGTCTTTCTAGGCGTTTGCCTCGCTAGGTGAATTTTGATACGCGCCCACTTATTTCAGTATTGTCACCCTTGAAAACTCGCGATACTAGTAATAGACCACAACATACATATAGTCAAGAGGAATAGTATTCCTATAAAAAGTTGTCAGGCAATTTCACCTTATATTGGTTGAACATCACTCACACTCAATTGCACCCCTCACATCATCATAGACTTCAATCAGACCGTTCCAAAATAGAGCACCGTACTCCAGTTTCGCTCTTGTTACTGTTCGTAAATAGTACATATCCTTGCCACGGTTGGAGTTCGAACTCCGGATGTAAGAGAAAAAATCAAAAGTTGGATTTGTACTCCCTGCCAAAAGTGGATGCATACTACCCTATTGGTTAAATTTCACACAATCGCGTCTGTGTTGGTCGCTTGCTGACGTAGACTTTGAGTTCAAATCTAGCGTTGGTATGATATCACTTAACAACAGTTTACGCGTGTCGATCTTTCATGTGTGCGTCGTTTATATCGTTCTGAGGGATCTTTATACTGTCAACTAAATAATTGGTCATTTCGAAAGGGATTGATTCAAACGTGTATGTAAAACCATGCTACTGTTGACCCCTCCCTCGGTCTTATCTAATTTAGTTCACAGTTCCTCCTCACTTCCATTTATAGTAATTACCTTTACAGAGCCCTCTAATCGTGGTAACATTGCGCCAGTAAGCTCTATCTTCTACCATCCGGCCTCCCTCGTCTCTCTCCTAGACTCCCGGAGTCGTTGACTGAAGACTTGAAGTGACAGCTGATCGAGCTCAGTGATGTGAATGTTGTCGTTGTTTGGCCGAGTTGTCTGTGAAGTGAGTGCACTTAATGATGCGGAACAGTGAAAGCCGTAAGGAAGCTGTCTTGCTGATGACGCCTTACTTTCACTTACAGCTCGGTTGTTTGTTTACAAGGTGTACACCTTGTTGTTATGTGTTTGATTATAGCCATAGTTGCTTTTTAGTACTTTTCTTTCCCTTTTTCCCCTGCTACAACTTAATCTTTTCTTCATGACTGTGTGGAAGTTAAACAACAGTGTGAATCACTGATGTATTGCTGTCTTAAATGATGATAAAAGCCCTCGAACCATTGGGGACAGCTGTTCAATGTAGTACACTGAATTAAGCTTCTAAACAGAACGCGGCCGAATCAATAGTGGGCACCCGGCAAGTTCGAGTGCATCCAATCCTCGGACATTATCGAACCAACTACGGCAATAATTCGAGTTAAATGTGTTCCATTTGATCATTCTATGGTACGAACGTAATAATGCCAATCGAAAAACGATCTTTTATGTGTTATAGACGTTGTTGATGTCGATTTGAATGGGCTGTTAAAAAGATTCGCAGGCCTCATGATGGGAGCAACATGATGAAGAACTGTTTACCCTGCGAGATCTGGACGGTACACTATCATTGTTGTTATGATAGGAAGCAAACCACTTTACAGTGACGTTAAGTTTTGTTGGAAAGTTCTGAGGAACCATCACTAATCATAAGAACGTTGAAATCGCATCTCCGAACGACAAACAAGACTCTGAAAACTGTACAGAAACATTTCAGAACCGTTCACACTCACTACTGTCCGTTCCAGAATACTCAGATCACCATATATGTTGTCATTCGCATACATTCTCGCCTCATATTAATGTTATTATTAGGAACCACTTGACGTGCTATGTTAGACTTCGCTTACGGAAGTAGACTTCAGTTTTATTAGTGCACTAATTTGGCATTCCAGTTTAGATCCTATAAAGATTACATTAACCAAAACGTTGCAGACAAACTCGTTAGAGCCGTGCAAGCCACTTGCATCAAAGCTGTTCTTCGTCAAGGCGTATGTACCAACGTTTTACTGACATCGACGTTACTGTTTGTTCGTCTCCTAACAGGGATGCATTTACAGCTTCACTCGTTCAACTTTTGCTTCTGTTGCTTAGATAAATTTGTTTGATGCCGCTTAGGGTTCGTCATATTTTTCTGTATCGTATCTGTGTTCTCGCGAGCAGTTGACATCTTGAGCTTTGAGGTGTAAAAATGTAATAAAAGTGGGTGAGCTTATTTTCTTCCTCAGTGGTGTGAATCCTGACTTACGCAGCTCAAGATCATGGTAATGACGACGTCTACCGTTTCCTTAATCATAGGACTGAGACCCGGTTATCTAGAATGCCCTTATTCATGTTTCTCTGGCAAGGCTAAATTCGGGTTTGTTACTAAGATTGGAAGACTGCTTGATTATTTTAGAGTTCTGACGTGACTTACCTCAATAGTTCCTCTTCCTGGTTGTTAAGCTACCGGTTCCTGTGCATTCCACTTCGAGAAAAGTTCAGTCCCGGTATTTCCTGTAATAATGGATCATCACAGAAGTGTATTGATGTACGAACGATTCGACCGTATGTGTGATGGTGAGCCTGGTTGTAAGTGTGGATTCACAGGTCTATCGAAGTTACCTAGTGTCCGCCTTGGATTCTTTTCATCCAGAACGTTGGTCGAAGAAAAGTTTTTCTGTGCAAGTTACAATAAGTTCAACTGACTTGCAAGCTGTTTTATTTTGTGTTGATCGATTATACTAAAACCGGACACTAGTTTAAACGGTCGCATCGATGGAATCAGTAAACCGGCAAACCAGGTACTGTGTGGCATACGCAGAATCACACACCTGGCTGTATGAACATCGTATGAGAACGCCCTCCTATAAACCCTATAAAAGCTATCCACCTGTGCACTCGATTCGCGGGAAGTGCATCCGGATACATTGAATGATTGATGTGGCAGATCTGCTGATCGCATTATAAGCTCAGTGCTATGAAGTGTTCGTGGCGAAGGGCATTTGAACGACCTGCGCTAGTGAACAAAAAATCGACCAAGGTTTGGGTCACTACGTATTTGGTGTGAAGTGCACCAGTCATTCCTAAACTACCGGATCACATGTCCAATCAGACGAATAACAGTCTGGTTCTCTGTTTTCAGTAAGTGTTTGTGTAAGTGGATTTGAGCTGGACCAGTTAGTATTCTGGATTATACCGTTGTTCACTGCGATTATCGTCAGATGTTTCGAGATCACCTCGGTCAAAAAGGAAAACAGGACGAACTACGGTGAAATAAATGAGCTGGTTATCGTTTGCATACTGATTCGCCGTCGCTTGCGTTAGTGCTATCAGCCAGCGATCTTACTCACTGGAAGTATTCAGTCTTCTGACACTCTAATTATGCCATTGCTTTACCATCTCTCAGAGATAACGTGCATTCTTATAACTACCGTTTGTCGTGGTCTGTCAGTCAGCCCATCTTCCCTTCCGCTGAACGATTTTCATTCTCTTTTCCCATCAAACGTATTTCCTTTTTCCAAGCAAAACTGGATTGTGTCCCTTCCTCGATGCGGTTGCCAGCGTTCCCATCCGAACGGAATCAGACGAGGAATTGGAACGGATGGCTCGTGATCGACATTGGCAGAAGCCCACAGAGATGAGTGTCGCTGCTCAATATCCGGACAAGTGAGTCTCTCGTGTGATTTTCCCTTGTATCAGCTCGTCTTTTAAATTGTCATCTCAAACCATACTTCTAAATTACCCTTGTTTGTTGTCTATGTAGAACCTGTTTGACTGTTCGGCTGTCGAAACTTCTGCAAACCGGACGTCACGAGGAACAATCTGAATTAATACAGTGAGTCAGTTTGTTTATTATCTATGTGCGCTGCTTACTCACTTATTGGCTAATTAGTCCTTGATAAGTCATCTCGGATTTTATCGATTCAGATTGTGTATTACTCGTGTTTGACTGCAGCTTTCCTATTCAGGTAGAGTTTCTAGCCACCTCTCTTCTAATCCAAACACTGGACCCGAACTCGACATCAGTACATATTCTTGCCACGCCCAGAATCTGAATTCAAGCTCACATCCTGATAAAACAATGGTGTTAGAGACTGCATCACTGACCTCAAAGTAGGCCAAAAGTAGCCGAATTATCACATTTGGACGTTCAACCACTTTCGCTTATGGCTATTTTTCAGGTTGCCCGATCATCTTAGTTGGAGACACAGTTTAATCAAATGCGGCTGGTTGAAGCGTCTGTCTAAATGCGACTATTATGATCAACCAATTAATGTCCACTGTGATTCAACTAATTATTCGTGTCGTGTGCTGGATTACATCTGCTGGTTGTGTGCGTCTTATTTATTGTCTCTGTTTAGCCACAAGTGTTTTAGAACCCAGTTATCTATTTTCCCCGTTTCATTTCTCACCTTATACCTTTAGGTGAGAAAGTAGTTGATAGCCTAATAACTGTATCGCTTAACACGGTGCATTTGTTTCTTGGTGGTAGCACGGTTGTTAGACGTTGCTGTGTTATGTATATATAGGTGAGTTATGTCTTTCTTATGACCGTTTTTTGTTTCTTCTTTAAATCGTACGTTTAAAAAAAATGTTTCCTACGTGATCTGTCGTAATGTGCTACGTTTAAGACATCTAGTGTTCAGAGTCATGTTGCCTATGATTGAGACTCAGGCCGCAGGTGGTACAACGCACACCACTTGAGGTAACGTGTATGCTCAGGCATTCTGTAGCTTTGGCAACTGTTGTGGGCCATTGTGAACATGGATTTCGTAAATCGTGTATGTGCTGATGTATAGGTCTCACTATTGGGGTTTGGTTCTTTCCGAACCACAGTAGAGAATTCTTGATAAATGAGGCCGTCGTATGTTCACCTTTCGTTAGTTGCGATCACCTAAATCATACTCATATCTGTATACACATATATTTCGTATTTCATTACTTCCGGTTTTTTCCTTGTGTCACTTGTATTGTTTTGTCTAATTAGCTGGACCTTGAACCTTTGGAGCTACGTAGTTCAGTTGAGAAATCAATCTTGTGTACCGATGGACACGGGCTCTTTGCCGGAAGCCGCACCGGACAACGCTCGCCCTATGGTAAGTAGAAATGGATAACCAACCTTGTCTGTCTGCTCAGTTCAATACAGCTCGACACACGTCGAATTTCACTCTTCCTTCCACCTCTCACTCCCTATCCTCTGATGTTTAGCTCCAAGCTGTCTCTTCGGCAGCCTCACTGCGACAACAGCGTGCTGAGCTAGCCAAGGCTCGACGCGCAAAGATCATGGCTCGCATGTCCAGCATGCAGCGCGCTTTCATGAGCACCTATGCGGATGCGCCGGCAGACATCAGTAATAAGCAGGAAGAAGTGAGTATCTCCGCTTACTGTTCATGCGCGTTTTGCGGCGAAGTACAACTTGCCGTTCTTTTCTCCTGAATTTTAAATCGTGTGCAGTCTGTTTCTAAAGCTGTCAGACGTAGTCTGATGATTTATGAGTGTTATTAATCTGCATCGACTCTGGTTGTATTTTCTGTTTCTAGATTGACCCAATGGAGGTGGATGAAGATGAGGACGACGTTCCGCTTACCGAATCTCGTTCCGACTTGGTGGATCAACTACACGTTTCTGTTCCGGCTGCTCTGGGTCCCGAACGCTCGGTACCTAACCTACTAATCGGATCAGAATCAGTAACAGCAGGGACAGACACTATCACATGTAACTTGTGTTTGGTAGGTGATCTCTTTAGACTTTCCTATACGTGAAGTTTTGTGTTGATGTCCTTATCAGCCTACTATAAACATGCCTTCGGAACCAAACGTCTTGATTCGACCATTTTTTGTACTTCGTCTATAGGAGGAAGTCCCTCAAACTGAATCAAGTCGCATGGTATTCGCTCCTCACGTGGTTCTGGTTGGCTCGAAGGGCCTAGCACAATGACTATCGTGAATCAGTTGTCCTCACTGACCAACGAGATCTGCCAGTCTGACGGCGTTCCGGACGCCGCTGCAGTTTCATGTGTAGGTCCCAACAGCGCAAACAAGAGCCCAGCCGAATCGAACACAGATGTAAGTGATCTGGAATAGTTCTTACTGATGATTTGTGTTTTACTTCTGCATGGGATCTGAGTAATCGTTGGTCGATGTCGTTGTCAAGAGGACAACACATTTTTGCCGATTGTGCTGACGAAGGAACTTGATTTTAGGGACCCCTTTGAACTTACTGCTACAATAGTTTAACGTGCTTGATGACTAAAGATGGGTTTTTTCTTTGGACTACACTCATAATCAGTGTTTGAAGATTCAAAAATGCATGGCAGTTAACTACTAGTCTCACCCTCGGGGCACACTGAATATGGAATGAATGTCTGATTTCCGTTAGTGCTACATGTTGTAATCAGGGCCCCATTTTCCCTCCAACTAGCACTGGAATTTTCGACTGTATTAGATGCTACATTTTGATCGCTGCTAACCAACACTACAACAAAGCTGGAAGTGAAAGTGAGAAATCATCACCAAAACAACCTCCATACGGCCGTCACTGCTCCCTGACATTAAGTGCAATCACTTCACAGACAACCCAGTCAAACAACGAAAACATTCACGCCACTAAACCCGACTAGCAACCAACACATCTAACGTCTCCAAACCACTCACTACGTCAGTCGCAAGCTCCCCAACCCAACAGACGAATACCAACTACAGCGACGACTTCACTTCTCTACGCCAGGTCATCATCTGTCCACCTCGCACCTTGCGCCAGTCGGCCGCAGCGTCGGCAAACAGTGCTCGGTGTGGCAAACGACTAGCTGGCATCCTTAGTACATGACCTAACCATCTAAGTCTGTGTAAACGTGAGGATTGAACACAAGTTCCGGCTTGACACTCAAAACCAAATAAACGCTTCTCAACCATTTCGTTACTTACTCATTGATGTCACCCGAGGCCAGCGATCCAGGGTAGTCGTGGTACATGCACCAACATTAAGTATCAGAGAAATGTCTCCCTATAGTCTGGGAAGTCCTAGATTAACCTATACCATCCTAACCTTAGAAATAGAAGCTTCTATATCATTCTTTTTCACATGTGCCGCCGCTGACGCAGCTTCTTAAGTACACAAAGTAGTCAACAACCTCCAGCAATTTCACTATCCAATATTGAATCTGCAGAAACTTTTTGCATGTGGAGGCCACAAATCGCATTTCGAAATGTTTAGCGCGGCGCGAATCACGCATCACACGTCGAAGAAGCATCCACTTATGTCGCCAATGAAGAGGTATCTACGCTAGAG
>LOND01001012.1:89586-113564 GCA_014220965.1 Paragonimus kellicotti
GTCTCCAACCACTCACTACGTCAGTCGCAAGCTCCTCAACCCAACAGACGAATACCAACTACAGCGGCGACCAACACATTGGTGAACGACTTCACTTCTCTAGGCCATGTCATCATCTGTCCACCTCGCACCTAACGCCAATCGACCGCAGCATCGGCAAACAGTGCTCGGTGTGGCAGACGACTAGCTAGCATCCTTAATACATGCACTAACCATCTAGGTCTGTGTAAACGTGAGGATTGAACACAAGTTCCGGCTTGACACTCAAAACCAAATAAACGCTTCTCAACCATTTCGTTACTTACTCATTGATGTCACCCGAGGCCAGCGATCCAGGGTAGTCGTGGTACATGCACCAACATTAAGTATCAGAGAAATGTCTCCCTATAGTCTGGGAAGTCCTAGATTAACCTATACCATCCTAACCTTAGAAATAGAAGCTTCTATATCATTCTTTTTCACATGTGCCGCCGCTGACGCAGCTTCTTAAGTACACAAAGTAGTCAACAACCTCCAGCAATTTCACTATCCAATATTGAATCTGCAGAAACTTTTTGCATGTGGAGGCCACAAATCGCATTTCGAAATGTTTAGCGCGGCGCGAATCACGCATCACACGTCGAAGAAGCACCCACTTATGTCGCCAATGAAGAGGTATCTACGCTAGAGGTCAGCACTCGTTGAAAAATGACGAGCGCCTGTGCTTCAGCGATCTAAGCCACACAGATTCAACTGACGGTGGAGTGTCATTTCATCGAGGCATAAGGTGCAATAGATATTTGTGAGATATCGCTCAGGCCTAGCATCCATAGTAGACCTTCCGGGGCATCAACATAGTGGTAGTGCATTTACGAAACATACAAGATCACATACGGTCTCAAAAACTGTTAAGCCCCCAGGGTCATGATAAGGTCAACAAAGAACAGTCAAACAGAAAGCAACTGCTTACGTAGAATTGCATTTTGTATTGCTGACTGCGTATGAGAGTACTGACATGTAAACTGGACCTCAACCATACACAGAAGAATTGCAAAAAACACTAGTAGAGGCGAAGTTCGCCAAATTTTAAATGGTTAAGTTTTGGCACCTTGATGTTGAATGTTTGAATATGGACGTGGTTATTTATTAGTGGTTAGTTTCCCTCCACTGTCCCTTTGTTTTCTCTTTTCTTTGTTCACTGTGACCGGAGATTGTTTTATTTTCTTCATGGTTGTGTGGCAGTTGAGCACAATTGAGAATCATTATTGTGTTGCTGTTTATGCTCATGAATGACTATGATGCTCGTTCAACTAGTATCCGCCGTGTTTCTGTGTGTTTAATCGAGCTTTTACACATGCATCATAGTACTCAATTCAACCGCATGGTTGCCAACCCCAAATTGCGCCGAATTACAAAGTATGCGAAATACCTGAGGCCGATGTAACTGAGTTTTTTCTGCTGCTCGTCCTCCAGAAACTTGAAACTAGTTTTCATTATGTGCCCTCTCTGCGGCAACACTATCTACATTTATACTTAACTGGTGACGTAATTATTAATTAGGTTTTTTGGTAATTTTTGCTGTGTTCCTGAATGTGCATGCACATTGTTGGCCTTACTGCATGAGTATTCGAACATTAATATTGATTAGCCTACTTGTATTTTCAGGGGCACCTATACGTTACAACATCACCTTGTTCACCTTGGTCTAGTGAATGTTCAGTCAGGGCTGTTGGTTTACCTCGTTCACACAATGATGTCACTTTGTAGACACTTATTCGGGTTATGCTTTGCATCAGGAGGCCACAGCGTGGGCTTTTCGCCGTGTAAAAAGTAGTTTAACAATCTAACGGTTTGTAGTAACTCAGTAATGCTTAGCCGCTCCCCGATGTTCTAGTTAGGCAGTGAATGATACAGTGCACAATATGATTGTGTAGACCAGAACAATATGGGCATAAAAATGCAAGTGGTTGGTCTTGCTGCTCGACCCCAATGAATTATTCAACATGTGTTGCTCCAGAACACGTCCGGGAGTGTAGTGTCTGTGTGCCTGGCATACCTCTGTTTAGTTCAGAATAACAATACGGTCAGCCGGAAAAATACCAAAATCCACTGTAATCGGATCACTTACTTTCTGAGCCAACAGAGTCTGTAGCTCATTGATTTATAAACCTACGAGGTGTCATGCTGGCGTGCCACTACCAACTGTTCACTCATCTCTTCGCGTTATTAGTCGTGCTGATTGTTTTTTTTTCGATGAAATTTTTTTCGGTAAACATGTTTAGACCCGCATGGTTAGCGATAACTAGAAACGGCTAGCGCACTGATATACGAATCAGAAACGCGTAATATAAGACTTACCAATACCCGAAACCCAGAGGAACACAGAAGACCATGACCCTCAGCCGTGAATATGTTTACTTCCAAACTAAGGTTAACATAACAGACCAGCATCCACATAGATATGGATTTTGATTGGCCTGGAAAAATCCCAATTTAATTGATGCAGTTAAAGTGGAGCGGGCTAATCGGAGACAGATAAGAGACATGCGCCAAAATTGTGTTTCATTGCGCTATGGCGCAAAAAGATACAATTGAAAATCACAAAGTACTTTTCGAATAAATCTCGAAGAATAGCCTGTTTTTCTTGAGGGAAATATACTCCTCCTAACAAAAGATATCTTTTGCTGTTGATGCGCTGAACTGCAGCTCGAGCCACAGTTCCATCTGGTTAGTCTCTAATCTGTTTGTGTGCATGTGCGGTCACGAAAGCCCTACAGAGGCTAGATGAGACGTAATCCGCAAAAATCTGTACCTAAAAATCGCATTCGGCGGTCCTCGGGTTGTTTTTACATTGGTGCGGTCAGATCGGACGTCGCCTAGAAGTCACTGACGCTGCTGCCGTGAATCGCTGCCTTCGTTTAATATTCTTCTTCGCGTACATAAATCCTCGTTCGGTTCCACAATTTGCATCCTTTCACTCGTTGTGAAACGTTTGCCAGTTCATGTAACTGTTCGTTTTAAATATAGACGAACGCATAAGCTTCCGCTCTACTTAGGATCGGTGGCCGGTGCGATTGTTTACACGCCTTGTAGATGATGTCTTACCATCCAGAGCTTTGAACGCTCTACGCATGAGGCCACCACAGAAGCTGTGCAGTACATCGAAAGTCTTTCAGGACGGGAAAGCGGATTTCTCAACCCAAACGCAACAGACCCAAATAGACTATGACAGATCAGTTTGGCTCTGTTTTCCGGGGCTTGTGACTAACTTGTTTGTTTTAAGCCGTAGACGACTTATCTGTTGACAACCAACTGTCTGCTTTCAACTCATCGAATAACTTCCTACCGTGTGCATAATTTTTGCTGTCATGTGCATCGCTGCGTTATCAGTTGTTGATCCACTTACAGCTGAACCATTATCTCGCCTCGGTTTCCACGACGGTGGTCGCCGCTTGTGCAGGGTCTCCTCAACCTCCTCTTCAGTTGTTGTCGGAACTTGTATCTACTGTACGCACATCACAAGTTGACACCCAACCGGCGTCGTCGAATTGCAAAATTACAGTGCATGAGGAACAAGAATTAGATTGTAAGTCACTTCACTTTTACCCGCCTAGCATATTTTCATCGTTCTTTATCATAAGTCCCTATTTACGCTGTTGTCACCGTGTTTCTCTTCTGTCGATCTAGCAGCACACACTCTATCTGACATCAGTCAGCTCATTAACGAGGATAGCGCGAATGGGGCTGTGACCAAGAAACCCTTAGATCCATGGCGTCCACGGCCGTTGGTCACGAGCAGGGACCCTGTAGCCGAGGAAGGTTCTTTCATCTCTTGTTGCTCACATCCGATGCATGCGAGTTGCAAACTGAAGTATGCTAGACAAATGAAAACCCGAATGGATAATCTAATGAGGTAATGTGTATGGGATTCAACACTTTTTCCATGAATGAATTGGTTTGAACACGTTAGCTAGTGTGTGTTGTTCTGCTCCGCTAATCACTTTATCAGCCCACCTACTCTATTTTCCCGTTGTAAATAGAATTAGGAAAACGTCGATTAAATGCATGCGTTTGAAACCACGGAAAGAATTCAAGTCCAGTTCAGAAGTATCGATTGCCAGATGTGCACTCAATGCGTTAATCGATATGTATTAATCAGAGTGAATCACGTGACTGACAAATCACAACACCTCTATTCTCCAAGTATGTCTCTGGTCACTGAGTAACAACGAACTTGAATCTTCTTGGCCGTTTTGGCTGGGTTGGTACAGCTGGACATTTATCCTATTCACACCGTTTACTAGATTTTCCTCATTTAGATTGTCACCATACTTTAAAGCCACTGACGTTGATTCATTTGTTACTCACATTGTGGATCATAGTTAAGTGTAACAGCATGATCAGTGTTGTCTCTGCAACACTCGGTTTTTTGGATCTCATGCGGTTTCTGCATCCCAGTTCGTCTCCAACAATCAGGGTTCACCTAAAGTGAATCACAGCGCTCCGGTTAGGTCGATGTGAAGGTCTCATTGCTCTCGTTATTGACGATCCGGAGATATTACTAGATCAATGCTGCCGCATCTTCTAATTTACCTTCTCAGATAACAAGCATAACGTCCCATGTGTGTTTCGTGTGATGTGATGTATATGCTTGTTGGCAAAGGTTGCTTCTCAGTCAACTTAAGTGCTCAGTAGCACTGGTTCGGTAAAGAGTTTGCAAATGCACCACCACCACCGATGGACCACAATAAGCGGAACATTGTATTGTTCTCGTATTCGCTAAGCTAGCATAGCCCTTTTTTCGTAATTTAGCCTCTTAGTCTTCTCATAGGAATCCCGTTGTATGTCATCTACTTTTTCCATACTCTACCGACATACAGGCATCGCATGTCACCCGTGTTCCAGATCGACTTCCGCTGTCCGCTGTGTAAATCTATAGCGTCGTTGGACGTGCCTGTTCTCGGTTCGCTCACGTCTTCCGTTCCCAGCGATTGGTTGCGTTCGCGTTTGTTGTATGGCACGGATTTGGCCGAATCCCAACCCCGTGTACGGTTTCAACCTATAGCGTCGTGGCTGAGCAGTTTGCGCCACTGGTTGGCTATGGACGTTCACGAGGACGATCCGCTGTCGAATTCTGCTTGTTCGCACGAAACGGACGATTTTCCGGTCTCCGTGAGTAGTTGTATATCCTTAGTATTGTTCGCTGTTCTACTTTAATTCTGTCTTCCTCATCCGCTTCATTTATCTTGTTTATCCCAGTGCTGTTGATCTCAGCACCGGATGGTCAAATGCCAGTGTTTCTGAGCATTACCATCTTTACTCTCATCTGCACAAATCCGGTATTCATGAACTTAATACTACACACCACTGATGAACAGAAGGATTGGTCTTGTGCGCGAGCAATTTTGTTGAAACGTTGACATCGCGTTTGCGAAACCAGCTTGATCTATGAACCTTGGTTAATCTCATTGTAACATTGTATTTGTTCTGCGAGAGACATTATATTGCTTAAGTAGGTCGGATCGGTAGTGTACCGTACAGTCAAATGATAGAATTTAAGTGAACTGGCGACAAGCGAATTGAGTCACAATTATACCGGTTCATATATGTAACGATTGGTCGATCGAGCAAGTTATGGGATCACGTACAAACGAATCTGAAACTGCTTATTTTGACGCTACACCATGGACATTCTGTTGGAAACTCCTACAAGCATTATCGTCGTCAGCCGTCTTATCTCACTTATTCACGATTGTTTTATTCATAGAGTGTCGTGTACTTTCCTTAACGAGCAACCTTATTCCGCGCTAATTAACTGAGACTTCTCTTCTCTAATTTTCCGGTTCGCGGTTTACCTTTTCCCTTTCACGCGTTCTCTTCCAAATGAGATAATCATACACTATTTGTGGGTTTACATTCTAATGAGAGCTCCTCCTTAATATTCATAAATGTCAAGATGTTGTGTTTTCGTTCTATAAAAACCACTGTTTCCCTAACTCTTCTGCCAACTGCGACCTCCTTTTCATTGATCATGGTAGTATCCTTAGGTCTCCTTTCATTTAATACCTAGGCTTTACTTTTCCTTCAACTTCACAGCCATTTCATAAAACACCTGTTGTTAATGAAGTGAAAATACTCTCCTTAAGGGCTCGTCCGCTCCACATTCCATGCGTTATCTCCATTATTATCATGTACGTAGTCAACCACTGGTCTGACTATGTTCCTGCAATTTTCTCTGCACTTCTCAAAAAAAACATATCGCACTCTTGTCAAAGACTTTAAAACATTTATAATCACATTTTTCGAGTGTTTTTTTTTCTGATTCTACACACCCCGTTTTTTATCTCTATAGTCTTTACAAAAAAAATTGACCGTTATTAGCATGTTTTAAACAGTGCTCATCTAGCACTTTTGATCGCGATTCACTTTTGAAGAAGTTTTCCGCGAACTCTTTCTTAACCCGATCTTCGTTTTTTTGTGTAAGCCTTTTTCACTGTAGTTGTGCGTCTGTGCTGTGCGATTTTCTGAACTAGCCTGATCCGGTGGGAATCAATAATGTGCCTACTTCCGAGCCATTGTCCTTGACTTTTTTCAAAACCACATGAGCGAATATTGTGCAGTCGAATGTTCAACGATTGAGACTGCCCTGACCTCAGTCTGACCGGAAAGTTTCAGCCACTGATGGAGCGTGATTCAATAGATTAACGGTCAGTGTGATCTCCGAGTAGTTAGTCTGGTCGATATCCCGACTTAACCCTGTTCCCTCATTATTTGATTGTACCGAGCTGAGGGTGAACTGTTGAAAGTATGCTTTGAGCATGCTCATTCCTTTTCAGAACTTGCTTAGTTCGTTAGCTTTACTCTTCCAGTTTACTATTTCATATTAATGTGCTTATCACGCACCCATTGATACACTTACAAAGAGTCTTTCGAGTGTTGAACTTGGCAGTGTATTAAGTGAAAAGCAGCACTTGTGTTTCCGACATAGTGCATTTTAGCTGCAATACGCGCCATGCAACTGGCGTAACTGCTCAACACATCCAACGTTTCCTTCGGTTTGTCCAATTGGTTTTTCTCATTAAACTTCAATTTTTCCTTGAGAATGCGTGATTTTTAAGTGGCATTTCTAATTTTTAAAGTAGCGGCAAATCACAAGGAGCCAGGCCTGGAAAATTAGCTGGGGCCCACATTCACGTATATCAGTTTTTAACATCCGAGTCATATAAGCTATAGTATTGGTTGGTGTAGAGATTCAGCAGTTCGATGCTCAACTCTCTCCTGTGTTTTTCCTTAATTGAACCGTTCGATCAGTGGAGGATACCAGCACTGTAAAAACCTGTGAGTGTTACTTTTTTGTTATATGGTCGTTTAACACTACGTGCCAGGTATAGTTTGAGATGATTTGTGTAATCGTACCGGTACCAGTTTGTGTTTGGATTTTTTGGGTTACAATGACCCATCATTTCCATTGCTTGGACTGTTTCTTGTCTCTGGTGGTCATAACAGCAAATGCATGTTTTCATCCCTGGTGTTACTGCTCGTTCTCTGAAAAGATGCCAGTTCGTCTGCATTAGTCCCAGATTTTTGTTTATGTAATAAGATCGCCTTAGCGTCATTAGTCTTGTCACATTTTGTGCACATACCCTATATGTGATCAGATGTTCTTGAGTTGTTTCGTCTACGATAGCCACATCAGTGTTCACGATATTTGCGATCTCACGTGCACGCAACGGTCGTTCTTTTATCCGTTTCGCACGCTTGATGTTCGCTTTGGAGGTTTCTTCCACAGACCGCTTTGAACGTGGCTCGTCTTAATCGGACCTCATTCTTTGGCAAGGCCAAGCATCTCGATACCTCACTGTAGAATATAAAATACAGTCCTTCCTAGTTCGGGAGGTTAATGTAGGACCACAATTTGGCACAGCTTCAATCATAGGTTTGATCAGAACGTTTGAAACACCACTAGCATCTTACTGTTTCTCCTGTGGACGCAGTAAGAGGATGCACTGTTGTCAACGATTTTTGTTTCATTGCAGTTTTGTTTGCAACCTGTAAATGTATTTACAACTCCTGTATTATGTTTGCATGCTTCGCTTCACCGTATTCCCTTTTCAGTCTGATTGTCCAGAACATATTTTTCGATATTCGTACACCCGTTTTCGAAACCTACTGTCCGAAGGAGCGTGTTACATGCGATCCACGAACGATTTGACGATTGATTGTGTCTGCCATGAATTGGCCACAGTTTTCATTAATCGTCTGTCTTGCAACTATTCTACGCAAGAATTACTCATCAGCCCACCCGCCAGCGCAACATCCGGTTCCGCATCTCGTGAACCAGGTGAGCCTGCTGCCGAGGTTGCGTCTAGGGCTAACACTCGTTCATCGCGTCGTTTCTTCTGGCGTGGACGTCGATTCACTCGCCGTTCCAATGTAGACGAGGACACCTCTGGAGCTCGGGTTGAACCCAGTGGATCATCCAGTGGGCAGACTGTTCTGGAGCAACAGTTGTTGCCTGCGCTGCCGGAGCCACCTGCTGTGTCCACCAGCTTGTTCACAATGGTCCAACGTTTGGCTGACCTATGTCAGCCTAGGTCAGCGAGCGCATTATCTCATCGTCCTACTCGACGAACAGCTGCTGATATTTTGTGTATGTTGGTTTTTCGTTTTCGTTTGAGTCTGTTACCGTTCTCATCCGAAGATTGACTATATACTCATGCGACAGTTTAATGGCAACGACGTTAAGGCCACCAGGTGAAGTTTGATATAAAAGCCAAATTTTTGTGGCCTGAACGGAGCGCATACTTCTCCACTATGTCACCTGTCGGTTTGACCCTCGAGGATTTCATTGTATGATTCTCTTTCTGCTAAGCGGATGGGATTACATATTGCGGGGAACACCTAAGGCAGGTTAAACATTGGAATGACGGTTACTACCGTAGTTACGTCGTTGAAATCAGTTTCTTTTAGTATCTCCGCAACCTAGAAAGTGTGTTTCAGGTTGATTCAACAATGCAGGAAGAAAACCCCTATGATTTTTATTACGTAACCTGTTCATACCTACGTTAGCGTACATGAACACATTTTACAAACGAGAAGTATGGAACTGATGAACGAGTGGACATGAGCCCCAACTAATAACGCAATGGGTTACCGGTTCGAATTTCGTCCAGACCACCTGTACCTGAGGTGTCCGAACGAAGGATATGCACTCATGTATTGGAACACTTCTTGTCTCATATTTTCAATATCCTGCTTGCTTGCTTAGAACTAACCATCGGAGTCTGTATTTTTTGTTTCCGTGGTATAAAGATTTCATACTCACACTAACCTTATTATATGACTAACCGACTTTGGCCGATTAGTCTACAAAGACCTCCACACACACACATACACACGCCTCTTGATCTTACTTCTTCAAGTTTACACTAAATACGTGGTGAGACCAAAAGGAACGTAGCGTAGGCCACTCGTCGTAAGTGTTATTTGTGTGCATCTGCTGGTTTCGGCTACTGTGACGGGCTAGTTCTGAAACGAATGCTGCCAACCGTGTTTTACTCTCCCATTATGTTCCTATTCACCTTCCTGTTTAATCCGTGTTGTTTTCACTCCACTACCTTATAGAACAAAGTCTGCAGCGAAAGACCTTCATGTGATCAATTCTTTAAAGTGACAAACTGTGGCACAACAAATGCTTGTTTATTCCATAGTTTCTAAATCTCTTTCAGAGCTCCGTCAAGGCGTCGTGGTGGTCACTTAAGGATTTACTCCACGTTGTTGTTTGCTTTACACACGTAGTTCCAAATTTTTTCAACGGATCATTTATGTATTGCCTCTGAAAAATAATATTTCCTAATCGATTGTGATATTCGGTATCCGTTACTACGCTACGTCCACAATGCTATCCACAGCTTACGTTCAATTTGACATTATTGGAAATGTGGCTCCGGATAATATTGTGCACGAACACCACTTTTTGGGTATGAATAATTGAGAACGTCAAGCCTCTATTGTTCGAAGCTCTTTGGTTCGATCTGTTATGCGCAGTACTCAATGCCATGAAGGCTGGTCAATGTAGTGTTTGCCTTTTGCTCGTAGACACCATGTGGTGTCCTAAAGTTTGCGTGTTGCTTTAAGAATCTTTTCGAATTTAGGCGGTCTCAGCATCTCGGGCATGACATTCGTATGCTTTTTGCTAAATTGTACATAGCACCTGGCTAAACTCCACTAAATAGAGACTTATCCGCCACGCACAGGTGTATAAGACACTTGATTACCATGGTATTGCTCATTTTCAGTGGGGCAAACTGTCGAATTATAGGCAGTTTGTCATTCACAGAACAGTTGCTCGGTTTTCAAGATCCGCTTTGCTCGTTTGACAAAGCCAGGGCTGGAAATCACATTTGTGCCCAGTGCGAAGGCGTTGTTGATTGATCCAAGCAGTTCTTTGTATTTGCTCCACGGTCGTTTTGCAAAGCTTTTTTCGCAGTAGTTGAGTAGGTTTGTGGATGTGGCCTACAGGCCTGATCGCAGGTGTTCATGTTTCTCTGTGGTCGCAGCGTGTGAGTGGGTAGATAAACAAAAGTGAGCAAACATAGGACCAAACAGGTCATTGCTGACAAAAGTGTCGTTGTCGTAAAATCGATGTTTGCAGTTGGTAATTTTCTTATTTTCAAGTTAGCCTCTTCAGACTGTTATCGGAAGCTCCCGCCTCAGTTACACGTTACCAGTTGTATGATATTTCCAAATTTCAGGTTTATACGGTATTAGTCTGCAATATTGACTACTCCGGTGATTCCCACGTTGAGGGTCTGGTGTTCCATTCAGTCAGTTGCAGGAAATGACGTTCGATCTCGTTCATTGACGTAGATGTTAAATGTATTGTCTACAGAATAAGACCGTGGTAGCCGCGTTACTGGCGGTCACAGTTTGGTTTGTTTGCTTGTAGAATGTTCACGTTGGTTGTGTGAATTTAACCAAATAATTCTTTTTTGTTTCGTGATTGCTTGGCTGTTAACAAGTGAGAATTCGTTTTTTTTTTCGTTTGTTCCAGTGGGAATTGCTCCACCTACACCCGTGATGCCCGACGAGGACCAGGATGAATTGGATGATGAAGAACAGTTTTTCACAATCGGCATGGACGATGAGAATGAATTTCCTACGGGTTTTCTTGCAGCCACCTTCCAAACTACTGAAACCGCATCACCCGGTCCCTCCACGCAACCTTATCACTCATCGGTTGACACCAATGAGCCGTCCACTCGGACCGAGGACGTAAACCGTCCACCGGTTACTTTGCATATGGCCGTAGTTCGGTTCTCTCTGAGACTTAAAAGTTTTCTGCGTGCTCTTCTAACACATGTGGCTCCACAAGGGACACCTGGATCGCGTACCGGTGCCCCCGGAAGTAGCTCTGGATCTAACGACCCGGCGCATTTGTCTGAAGTGACTGTGGGTAGCGGCATGTATTCGCTTACCAAGGTGGCGTTGGATTCGGTCGCTCAACGTGCTCGAGCAGTTGTGTTGTCCGCGGCGCACGAATGGCGTGCTCTGAGACACACGGTAGCTTACACATTGATTACCTCAGAAAGGGTACGTGTTTTTCACTACATTTTATTTGAAGCTCATTGCATTTATTTGATGGTGCCTAGTCACAGTGTAGAACTTTGGGGCTTCATTCGGTAAGGTTTGAATATTTTAGGAGATTACATCCACTGCCTTCAGTCACCTTGATGCAACGAACTGTGTGTGATTTGTGTTATGTGACTGATAGGTTGTGCCGTATATTTATTAAGTTAGGATGGGTTCAGTTGCGAACAGCTTCTATCAGTGACATATATCGACCTGCCTGAAAACGTACCTTCATTTCTAATTATGTTTCCCATATGTTAGTTACATGTGGCTTTCACGCAACTTCTCCTTAAGTGCAAGATTCCAGAAGTCGACAAGTTCATCATAATTTGAAATGGCACGTTTTCTTTGATTCACTTCATAACCAGCAGTGTTTGAGGAGTCAGTCTACTGTTTCCAGTCGACAGTCACGATCAACAACGGTGTGTACTGTCAGTTATGGTACTCTCATTCCGAAGCATTTCTGGTTCAGAGTGGACATATGACTTGAATCGCAACCCCTCTGTGTCTAAACTCAAATATTCAACATCAGGATTCCCTCACGTTGCGCGATTATGACGTGACTGAGACCGCATCTTCACAACTGCTTTCTTTCCGTTCTCTTCGCTCGTTTCGTTATTGGTCTTCTCTTCACAGCTAATCCTCAGTAACATAAACGGCACTGAGTTTCATTAGTGTACGCCTGGTTCCGTATTGTCATGAAGTTCTCAGTCCGAGGGACAGATTCAACCTGCAGTTGTTAACTTCCTGGTAACTGTCTTCCATATGTTATATCAGGCTTTCATTTCTTCACGTTATACCAATCGGGTATGGTGTCGACAATGAATGCTCAAAGTGGCGAGCTACCGGTTGGTTTTCTGGTTGTGTGGCTTAACTGTCTCAATCGCGGCATCCCTAAACGCTATTGTCGATAGTTTCTTGGACCTGTTTTCTAGCCCCTTAATTGCTTAGACTGTGCATACGAGTGGATGTGTGCAGACATTGATGGCCGAGTATTTGAGGACGATCCACGACCCCAGCAGCGTTGTGCAGCTATAGAGTAAAGTTTTCCGTACAAGCACCCTGTTCCCCCGCTCCCTAACCTTCACGGAGATGTTTTTACTGCCAGAAACGACTGTGCTCGAAGAATACCGTCTTAGCCTCGGATGTGCAGAAATTAAATCATCGCCGCTGTTCATACGTCTTCCTAAGTAAATGAACCTGTAAACACTCTGTCCAGTATTATCTTAGAAAAGCACTTTACATGATCAGCCTAAATAGTATTCTCGTTCTTTTTCTGTTCGTTTTCGATAATTAGGATATCGTGCACGTTAAGCTGCGCCTCCGGTTGCTCTGTTCGATTCGTGTGTAATGATGACAGTAGTAGTTATACGTCAGCCTTATGGCGATGAAAAGTTTTGATTGGACTGCATTCCTGCCTCCGAGGTCTTCTCAACGTTTCCTATCCGTATGAACGTCGTAGAGAAAATATTACGTGCGTCAGACAGATGAAGTGCTTGGTGCGAAATCGGTTGTTTGGTCTGTTGTTTTTGCTCATCTTTAGTCAATTCACAGCCAAAAACGGCTTCTGGCTATCTTTGACCCATAATTGAACTGCTTCATAATTAAAAGATCCCCCGTACTAATTCGTGATACGCTTGCGATGCTCAATACCTGCGTTGGTGAATGCAATGTTAGCTTTACGAGGTAACCCAATCGTATTTTAGTCCATCCCTTTGAGGGTTTGGTGAGCGCTGAATAAACAGTTGAATTTTTGGTTGATGGAGTTCTAGTGCGAAATTTTCAAGCTCCTGATGCTGTCTCGTAGGTTATCTGGTAGAGCGCATGTCGTGTAGGGACGTGTGATTTTTGTCGTTGGTTCGAATCCAGTCGAAGTCCGGATTTTTCACATATGGATCGCTTCATAAGTGAATCTGTTTTACTACTCGCTAGTATCGTTGTCCCCATCCCGTGACCCGTGTTTGTTCGCAGTAGCGAAATGTTGCAACACAAATCGGGAATTAAGGCGTAATTGTTGTCTGTCCTTGACGAACATTCAACTAAGATGGTTTATCCCTACTATCTATGAGCTCTAGGAAGCCGTGCATTCTGAACCGAAATTTCGAATAAATCTCTTACTAGGGTTTCGTAGTATGACAAAATACTGATTCCGATATTTAATTTCGGAATAAACTTATCAGAAACCGAGCATGCACGCAACAACCTAGTGAGTTATTGTCCAGTTGGTGCCAGTAAATTCCTGCTACTATGCCCAACTTTCAGGTCACTGAAGTATGCCTGTACTTTATTTTGAGCATATCCAAAAAGTGGTTAATGCAGAAACTAAGTCGAGTTCCTGGATATGCAGACCACTTTTGCATACATCTGTGCTTTCCAACTTTATGGAACAATCTTAAGACGTATACAAAAATGTTCAATGGTTAAAAAGTTGATGACATCGTGGTCCATGAAAGCAATGATCTTGAGTGAACGATGTCGCTACCTTTACGTGAATCTTTCACCGACAGAAACAGAGTGGATGAGTTCAGTAGTTCACACCCACTAATTTTAACTGGCCATATGCGGCTATGAATCACAACTGTGCATGGAAGTTTTGTGGACCTGGATCATACAGTCTTGACCTTATCTTGCTGTGCTGTTATGCGTCAACCGTCGTCTTTAGTATGGTTTGTTGTGTAGATGTTTTGATCAATGAGGCTACCATCGCTTCCTAATGCAAGACCGGTTGCCTCTTCGTTTGAACCACCGCTCTATCCCATCATATTATCTTTCAATGTAGATTAAGGCTCAACGTTGAATCTTTCAGATTCGTTGGAAGCCGCAGTTGTCGGTGCTATAGGCCACGGCACTGACAATCGACCTGGAAAACACTTCTGTGGAACACATTCTAATGTGAACACTGGTCGGTGACCACATAGAATGTTTCCAGTCGGCAGTGTGGTTAATCGCCTCGTTTTTGACAACCGAATTCTATTAACTGAACCCCAGAAAATAGTCGTTCTCATCGTACTTGCCACAATCACATCACCACTTAACAAAGTACCTGCCTGAATCAACTTTTTTTCTTTCTGATGTAACGCGCCTTTGCTCTGCCAAACGTTCTATTCCGACTTGAATGCTATACCCGGATCCCTGCTGTGCGGCTTCACCCAGTCTACTAGCGCGGAGTCAGGAGAAACACGCTGTAATGCCTACTTCAAGTTCGACAAATGAATGAAATGCATGTAAATATATAGCATGAAATAGTTGCCAAATATGGCCATTTACAAGTTGAACCAATGTCCGGTTGCTTAGGCCACTTCGCGATTAAGTGGCCAAGTAGGGCCAATTCCATAGCCGTTGCACTCTGATTGGTTCATCGGGCTAGCACGACACCCACGCTCACCTTCACGCCTCCTCCTGGTTGGTTCAACCTGCACGCCAGTGTTTTGTTGATGAAATATTTCGTCAGCCGTCACCGATGACCTGATTAGGTTGTTTTGATGAAATCGTCAGCCTGACACTTTAAAACTAGGTCTGCACTGTTAAAGAAAGCAAAGGAAGGGGTGAACTTGTGCACGAGACCTTCAAGACTCTGTGTTCCAAAATTCAGTTTCATCATGTTTGTGTACAACATATGACCATAGGTTTCGTAAACACGGTCTTGTCTAACCATCACCCGATCTCCTATAATCTCCGGCGATCCGCCGTAAGTAATGTTCGACTGTACACACAAATCGAATAACTTAACTGGCGGATTCTACGTTTCGACTGTTTAACATCGATTGTGGGTGTGAAAGTTTCCGTAGATACTTGCTGACTTCGTTGTTTGCTTGACCGTTGCCCCGAACACCAGGTTACTGGTTCGTACAACCTAACTTCGTTATTTGCAAACCCTATATTCATGGCGTTTCTCGCTAGTTAATGTTACCTTCTAGTGAGTACCCTCGCCTTGCACTGCAAGGTGTCTTGCTGGTATGCGCTGTACCAAATAGCGTACTTAAGAAGCTGTTAAATATGTACAACTTCTAACATCTGGTACATCGGAGGAATTAGATATGCTTCCCTCCTGAATCTTCGCTATTCGGTTCAACCTAAACGTGGCTTTCACCAACTTTAGTACATTTCTCGAGGTGACAAACGCAGGCATCAGAACATTCTTCAAACTCGCCCATTAATTTTGGATTTAAAGGCCTGATAGACCGATTATCTTATCCAAACCCGCTTTCCGCATGAATTCCCTTTTAATTTTGAGGAGATGAAATCACGAGGATGAAAGGTATGTAATTACAATACGTACTTGATAAACTTGACTTTCCATGTGTTCTGGTGCGTCGTCATGTTGCGATAACCAACGTGATGCGACCCGTTTCGAGAACATGGAAGCCTTTTGATTGGTGCACTTCGTTGTTGCCTGAAACGAGTACTTGCAAGACTCTCTTGTTGAAGCCTAGAGAGTACTTTCCGGTAAACTCCAAGCATTCCGTTGGACGATTACTCAGTTACTCACTGTATGAATTTATTGCCCAGACCGCGGTGACGTTGTTCAATCTTTTCGATGGCGGGCACATCCGACCCCGGTTTACGTTGCAGCCGTCAGTGAATATTTTCCCATTTTCCATTGCTTTTTTGTTGTCAATGATTGCCCTGAAGCCTCCATAGTTTAGAAAGTCTGCGTTTAAAATTTCGACTGCTTCCGGATCACGATCGTGTCTCTCGACCTTGGTAACCAGTAGTTTTCTCTAGCTCTCCCAGGTAGTTGGAGGTACTCCAGCTAGAGACCCAGTTGTACCGACTAATCTACCGCAGACCAACTGTCTGGTAGACCGAATTTCGAAGAGGTTTTCAGGCAGTCTGATTTTTCTTTTTATCCACCGGAAAGGAAGGAAACCCACCTTTAATACGCCGTTTAGAGGTGCAAAACTAATACGAGCGTTTCGGTTATCATACCCTTAACGATCCACATCTGAGAGTTGAGTTAAACGTAGCCAGAAAACATATCCCCAAGTTCAAAACACGACGGCCGGTACGATAAGACAATGTTCCGATAATTGCAATAAGCAAACTTCAGTCGTTCACGACGGTAGTCTAGTTGAACAAATCACTGGGTCCCGAACGGAGTCGACAAGGTCAGAGTTGAAACGTTATGCAGGTAGGCCAGGTCAAGAATGGCTACTCGCGCCGCAGACGATTAATGACAAATTAGTTCAATAAAACAAAAACGGGGTGAGTAGGGTAAAGGGATCAAATATCAAGCTAATGAGAGAAGTAGAGGATGCAAATAGGTAAAATGAATTTTCTCAGTTCGTAGACCAACAAATGTGCTCTACCCGTCACTAAACGTGAAGCAGGCTGTCCAGGTTTCCTAGCAGTAATCGTTAGGTCAGCTATCGACATGATTATCATTAAGCAATATTTAATAGGAAAGAAATCGAATTTGGTAACAAGGACAACCTTCCTTGATCACATATCTATATGCTTTCAGAGCGACCAAAGAAATCTACGTCACCGTTTTGGCTCTATGTTTCCTCTTTTCTTAACTCACACAAATCAAACATCATTCGAGTTTCCTTGGCAACAGTTCAACTAAAAAATTCACTGCGTTAGTCAGACTTACCCTTTAAGATACCTGCCGCCTGTTGAGCGCTGGTAATTTCGTCCCCGAATAACGATCTTGTTAAGTTTTGTTCAATAAATTGTTATTTGTTTTGGATCCAACATATCATGTGCGTTGTTATCATTTCTACATAACAACTACTTTAGGACCTTCGTCAGAACAATCCTCGAGGAACTTTCTTCAATGGTTGCCTAGCTGAACGTCGTTTACGGAGCCTCGGTGATGTGTTGCATGCGTCGCTGTCTGCGCACGCTCGTCATGCGGCCGTCTCTCGTGGGTGTTCTCCATTGTGCCAAGGTCATCGTGCTTCACACCCAGATGGCGTCTGTAATGATGCAGTCAGCCATCGCTTCTGCTGGTCTCAATTGCGTGACCATCCGATGTGGTGGTGGTGGTGGGCTTACTGTGCTCCCGGTGCTCCTGATGCCGCATCTTTTTCTATAACTCAAGGTACGATCGCTGGATTTCTTATTTTCGGATTTTTTTTGCTAAAAAAGAGATCAACCTCCCCAGTTCAGTAGTTTTCGATTCTGTTTTACCGAGTTTCGGTATGAATGAATTGTTCCAGTGATGCTGTTGATTGTGCACGTATGAGTTTTTTCCAGGCTACCTATTAACTGATCTGAAATAGACAGTTTGGCGGACAATTCGTGGATTGCGGATTAAAAGCGCTATCTGTGGGGAGCAGGTGTGATATCAGTTTGTCGGTTAAGTTATGACTTTATACAACGTTTGTTCATCTGGTTGTGTTGGGTTGACAAAGATTTATCTGGCACGTACAGCATAAGTCTGTGGTGCTTTGCTCCGGCTGTGCTGGGCAGCCGACCTGAACTGTTTTGCGGGAACTGCATACACACCGGCCACGGAGTCATTCATTCCTGAGCCTTTTAGATGGTTTGTTCGTATGTTTTCTGCCGAACAATTCACTATTGGTTAACCGTCTCAGTTCATTTTGGCGGAGAGAGGTACGCGGAAATCCACGTTAAGACGTTTTAACGTGGAAGACCGTTGTAATACTATGCGGCCTCCCGAATTTCCACTACCATCAGTTGTTCCTACTTCACAGGAAACTCAGTCAAAAAACGGCATCATCCACCTCACTGAACCCGATTGTCTGTCATTTCCCTCATCGTCTTCCAAAGGCTAGGTAGGTTAGAAGGCTTGGCGTAGGAATGACCACGACCTATTCCAGTTTTTCTTGTTGTTTGGCAATCAGGACTGATCGCTTAAGATGGAATGCAATCTTCCAAACGGTCATCTATGACTTCTAAACCACAAAAATACTGTAGTAAATGCCTTCGCCCTCTTTTCCCTTGACTGTTTATCCACCTCGTTTCTGGTGTCGGTTAGCTATGTCTGGCAAAAAGTGCGGCATTGTAAACTGTGCGATTCTATTCAAACTACACACTACATCCACGTGTATCTGTATGTTTCGCGGATTTTTTAGCTGATATTTTACGACTCCTGTCACTTTTGGCCCCAACTTTTCATTACATGGCCAGATCACCATGTATGTTTGTGCAACCCAACCGAGTTCCTCTTCTCATGACCCCTACTTTCCCTCTCAGATTCTTGCCGACAAAATTCACCTCCCAACATTATGCACGTGGCCGAACTGGCTATTCGTGTTGCGGTCACCGAAGATGCCCGCTACCTTTGGCGTTTATTGATGCCCCGGCCCACATCCGCTAGCCTGGGCGTCCAAAGTGCAGCGGAAGCGGCCAATAAAAGTCGGTTGAATGGGCCTGAATCAATTGATTTCTCCTTGACGCAAAGCAGTCGACCAGTCAGCTTGTTGTGGGAGGTAACTGTTGGTGCCTGTTATGAATGTTACCCTACTTTCTACCTGTGTATAACTTTTCAACCCAGTCTGTTTTTTTCTAATCCAATCTCTAGGTGGACATCACATTTCTGTTTCTCAGTCTACTCCATCTTCGACCTGGGCTTGAGGAGGACAGTGCGATGTTGACCTGTCAGTGTGTACGTGAGGTGGCCAATCTCACCGCAAGCCAGTCTACTGAGGTTGGCCCAGGCTCGTTGGGTCCAGCGTTATTAGCTTGTGACGAAGGACGACCTCGTTTACCGATTGGTGATGCTCATGAAGCTCACCTGGTCCGACTATGCTACGTTGCGCTACTCGTACAGGCATTACTCTCCTGGAAACCTGCGCCTCCACAGCATTCCGAGAGTGGACTGAATGGGTGCAGTCTACCAGCGGTAGACAGACAGAAGCTGACCGGTTGGTCATCCCCTCAAGTGAGTTCTCACTCGCTGCTGCTGAATCTGATGATACATTTGTCCTGTTCCCAGTTAATTGACGGCAACCCCATTCGCGCGCTTTTTTGCTTTTTTTAGTTGCTACAAGTCTGGCGACGATTACGCATCTTGGCCGGGCTACCCTCGACGGACAATTTAATCTCCTGCAAATCCTCCGAGGTGGTTCGCAACAATATGGTCCAGCAGCTCAGTATACACTTACGTACTAGTTGTCTGCCTTTTTTGCGTATTGCTGCCTTTGTTATGCATCAAGTAACTGGCGTGGATGTTCCCGCGGGTTTGAAACAAGGCTATGAGGGTTCTACTGAAGTTACAGGTATGTTATTCAGTCTCATCTCCGGCGGGTTTTATAGCGACGTTTTCTTCTTACCCGTGTCTCTCTTGCCTTGCAGACTCTCCGGATGAGTATGGTCTGTTGTTGACCTATTTGGGTCTTCCTGCCGGGCCAACAGACTTGCTAGTAGTTCTGTCCACCCCAACAGAGCCGTTGGACGAAACTGTTGCTTCTGAGTCTCTGTTGTCTTTGTTGGCTACACAAGATGTGTCTTCTTTATCCGAATCGCTTTGGCTCGCTCGACTCATTATCAGTTGGTGCCTAATCGGGCGCACAGCGCTCAGTCGGCAGTTGTACCGGCAACTTTGCATCCGTTTCGCTCCAATTGTCCCGGCAAGTGCTCAGCTGTTGCAGCAGTCCCTACCTTCAATGTCGGAATTGCCGTTGCTGCCGGCACCCAATCTGTACTGTCCGCAACTCATTGATTTGCCAAGAGAGTACACTACTTTGTTGTCACTCTCGGTGGAATTCCAGTAAGTAACTTTCTGGTTAGCTTTCTGCTAGCATTAGTGTAGCGATGCCCACTCCTCATCAGACAATTGCAGGTTCGTTTCCGGATCAGAGCGACCGCTGCTGTTGTCTAGGTCTGAGCAACCTAACAGTGTCCAGCCGACGTATGTCAATTTAGTTTGGTTGCAATCACCTCATGTTATAAAGGCTGAAAGAATTACCTGACGGTGGTACTCGATGACTAGTTATGTATGCTAGTTCCTATTACCCTGCTGGTGTGACTGTGTGAAATGCGCTCCATTCCAGGTGCCTGTTACTTCGGTTACTCATTATGTAGCCTCGAGTTCAAACCGCTCTTGTCTTGGCTCGCATAGATTGATAGCATACGACCTCCACGTCTATCACAATGTCGTACTCGAGTAAACGTTGTGTTATGTTGGGGTTGAAACGATAGCTCAATCTGTGTTTCTTTGCTGTTCAATCAATGATCGAACTGAGGTTATTGTATCTTGGTGTTTCAGTTGATCGGACTGTGCTTGCACTCAATGAGTGGAATCAATTTTATATAGAACATTCTTCCTTCCAGGTTCGTAGGTTTCGTCGGGCAGTCTTGGTGTGTTTCTGTAGCTACAAGTTAGGCTCTGGAGTGTAGTTAGTCGTTGAACATCTACGAATAAAATTTTCTATACACGGTTCTTTAAAGGGTGAAGTTAATAATGTTAGACTATATCTAGTCGCTTTTCATTCATGCTGCTATCCGTTCCACCCTGTTTTTTGAGCAGCATTTTGTTCTTATGGTTGTATTCGGCGTACTATTAATAACCAATGCGTTTATACAGCCTTTAAACGCCGCATATTCTTCTTTCCATTCAGTTGTCAGATGGGCTGCCATGCGCCTAAGGACCCAGCCATATGTCTCGTATGCGGCCACATGGCTTGCATGCTCTGCTACGGATGCTGTCTGTTCGAACGGTCGACGGACGATCCACAGGGCTCGGCCACCGCTGGCACAAGACAAGGATCAATGATCTACGGCATGCAAGCACATTCACGACGTTGTCATTCGGGTTACAGTCTGGTGCTGCAGCTGCGCACATGCTATGTCCAGCTGCTTTCGGATCAGGCCCGTCGCCTAACCGGTTTACCTGCCCCGTATCGAGATTCATTCGGTGAAGCGGATGCAGGACTCCGGTAAGTGCCATCTTACCAAGAATCTTTGCATGCTTGCTTGGGTTTCCGTTCAACAGACGACTGCTAAATGCTCAGACCGTATTACATTAATTAGAACGGGTTGATTTTGTGTGATCTTGTCTAATTTGAAGGACAAGAAGTAAAGGTGTGCACACCGAACAAGTTTGTTAAATCCAACTAAGTTTTATGTTAGGCTGTACTGTCTGAGCGAGCTGACATCATGGGAATGCTAACAGAACCGCATGTGAAATTCCTTGTTTTGCCAACGGTGTTTTTTCCATATAGAGCGTTTTAATATGATGTTGTTCGAACTGCTTGATCGGAGTCTACCTCAGCATATATTACAGTTGCGCGCAAATATGCTTCATTTGTTTGCAATGAGAGGAAAACATTTTTGAGAGGTTTGTGCTCCAAACTTAACATTGTTTGGCTCCGTTAAGTGTGAAACTCGAGGCTGGCATTCGAAGCACTCCTCTCTTGCTGAGGACCACCGATCTACCCTCCTGTTCTGTTGACTTGGATTATAGTCACACTACAATAATTACATCAATTAGTTCCTTCGGAGTATACAGCAAAACAGCTTTCATGTTCATTGAAGCAAACGAAGTGAGCCCACTGGGTTTATGGAACCATTTTGGCCAATGAACCATGCCTGTGTGGGTACGAATTAGTCATGCCTAAAGTTGATGTAATTACTATGAACATGATAGCCTTCTTTGCGGCGTCCGGTGATCGGCGCCGAGTCCATGTAAGTCAGTTTTAAGCGACGCGCTTGTGTGCGAGAATGTATGAAAAATGTCTGTATGCGGGCAGCTTGCTTGTGATGTTATTGTCCCTCTAACCGCAGTTGTTTCTGTTTACTTCATTCTGCGATCGTATTCAACTCGTGTATATTTTTCAGTAATCCGTTAGCGTTTCGTCTGACTATATTCTTTCTAGTTCTATCACAGTGTCATATTCGTTTTGTTCTTGTCCTCTTTTCTCGTTTCTCCCTTACCAGCCGTGGAAATCCGTTGTTCTTGGTCGACGCCGAGTACAAACGACTGAATCATTTGTGGCTCAGCCACCAATTAGCTTCTAGCACCACAGCCGAGCTTATGTCACCGCATAACACGGAATGGATCTTGGTGTGATTTTGCCCTCATCCCTACCATCCTTCCCACACACGTGCACTTTCGGCAGTTTGCCTTCATTATCTTCCATATTTCGTCTCATTTGATCCTTTTTCCTGCCGCACAACTTGTTTCTCACTCGACCGCCAACTACAAGGCGTTTATTGTATTCTTTAAACGCGTGCTTTTATTTTGTAGGGCATGTCGGAAAACAGTTGACGTGCACGAGCATTTCCTTCTTCACTTATCGATCAAGGCATGCGTATTCTTTCGCATAGTTTTCTTTAGTTTGCGACCGTACAGTTGGAAGCGAACGCAGTGATGTTGGTGCATCTGCATCGTCCCTATCCGTTTTGCTGCTGTGATGGCCAGCTAGTCTTGCTTGTTTACTTGTTCCTCCATCCGATCATTCGGCTGATCGTCAAACTTGTTCCATTTAGCCCCAGACCACTCCCAGACTTGTCCATCTTGTCGTTGATTTTGCTCCTGTTTGTACGTTCATGCGTCTTTCCGGTATTGTCTAGCCACCAGAGCTCATCAGCATCATCATAAATTATATATGATCGGACGTGTTGCGGTCATTGTCGTTTTGTGACGATTTGGATGGTGGCGGTGATGCATTCTGTTTCAGTGTTCGAAGAGTGAATACTATCAAGAGTTTAATAGCTGTCTATTACTAGTAGAAAGTTTTCTGTTAGCATACTTAACGGCGTCATCAGTTTAACTTCCTACTAGACGAGCTAATCTTTCTGTAGGCTTTGCTGGTTTTCGTAGATCCACCAATGTGCTATTTTTCACGGGTCGACGTTTAAATCATTTAACCCCATTTTAGACAAAATCGTAACCCTTATTGGAAACTTCATGCTGTTTAACTACAGATGGATTCTTCACGGTGAGCTTCTTTTTGTCGTATAGTCGTTCACGTGTCCATTTTCTGACTACGACGGATAAACTTTCGTGGATTTTGGCCACTTTGAGTCCGGTTTCGTACGATACTACAAACTTAAAACGTATCTGAATGCTTGCTGATGTCTTTGGAGGGACCGTAACAACATGTATCTCGAAATTCAATCTCCTTCTGAAGTGAGCGACAAGTGATGATGTTTCTCATCAAAACCACATATAGTTCATTCATTCTTCTGACTTCCCAACATGGCGTGTTGTTAAATGACTAACAAGTAGAGCTCGACGATTTTCTAGACCGCATTTGAATCAGGTCACATGGCTCGGAGATATGCAGGGTTACTGGAAACTAGTTGAAAGAATCAGATGGAACTGTCCACTGCTACGTGGACCAGGCATAAGATACGCATGGTTCTCGTTGTCTACTCACTGAACATTCACAAATGCATTCGCTCCCTGGTATCGATCGTCTAGGGCGACCTAATGAATAGTTTTTAATCCCCGA
>LOND01001013.1:63584-76586 GCA_014220965.1 Paragonimus kellicotti
GCATTGGTACAGTCAAAGGAAACAGTGACCGTCTGTTCCATCTGTGTGTAACCCATGAGTTAACTGGCATAAACACCCGATACCGACTGAATGCGGGCGATACTATGATGTGGACCCACTGAAGAAGTAGTCATCACCATCTGCTTGCCTAAATGATTGTATGACAGCGCCACATTCGTGAAGTACGTATCACGTGATGCTTGGGGCTGAGTGTAGGATGTATCATAGACCGGTCAGGATCAAGTTTTTTCTTAATGTTTTCAAGTCCATTTATTGTAGACTACCTGGATGACGGCGGAAAACGAAGACTAGGTGGGTGGAAAAGTCAAAAATGAAGACGGTTTTGCAACGTGCAGTAGCCGTTCGTCTCAACGACGCTAACATATTCACTATCTCTGACGGTGTGAAAAAACCTTCAGCAAGAGATCGCCACAGCAGACAGAAACAATCGAAATCCAGCGTCACAAATGACTGGACTGCTTCCACGACGGTCATACAATTATCTCGAGCCTGACGGGGAAGAAGAATGAAGTGTCTAACGTTTTCAAGAAATGAGAATAAGAGGACAGTCTGTAATTCTTTTCGTTAATTCACCGAACGGTTTCGTGGAACCAAGGACGACTGGTGGAAAAGTAAGGTCAACCTTTTCTCACTCATTACTACAAGGTCGAGGCCGTAGCGGCTTACTTCCATCGCGATCATTGCGCTGCAGCGTGCTCGTCAGCCTACTTCATTCTTCCAGCGCACTTCATATCCCTATCTGCATAGTCCCACGTCCATGGGCATGTCTCCAATCGACTTAATGGACCCCAGCTGGAGTCTTTAGCTTATCAATCTGACCTATTACATAGAAGGCAAAGTGTCCTTGGTGGACCCTGATCGGTGTTGATTTTGAAACAGTGCCAGTGTTCACATGTTGCACAAGTTTATGCTCAGAGTGTACGTGCATCTGACAGCAATATGTTCTCTTTCACTGATAATATCGTCTTTGAGCAGGGCTATCCCATCTTATTCTTATGGACAGATGACTTCCAGTTGGTTTATACTATACATTTCGCCTATATAGACTTGAAGGATCCCGTTACGTTATGCGTGTGTTTACTGAGCTGAACATATTTTGTTATGCTTACAATTAGGCTGACACTCTACGGTAGACTTCTTCCTCGTTTGAACCTATCATGTAAAATTAGCTGAACAAAGATTCGGTTCATTTATTTTCTTGTTAGTGATCGAAGCCCCTATCAATTTGATCACTGTTTCTTTGTGCAATGTTTTTAATAAGATTAGCCGTTGTTGTTTGTGATCATCCTGTATTTTGAATCATCACCGTGACTAATTTGCACTACTTACCAGAACAGTAATTGGAATTAGGATTTTGCCCGCCTATCGCTAAGTTTTCAAAATTCCGAAATCAAGCGTTCGGCCCTAATCCTCTCTACTTGTTTTCAGGGAACTGAAGACCACAATCAGGCTCTTATTATCAAGCGTTTTTTGTTTGAAATGTTGGACGCCTACGGTTGTTTGGCCTATCTAGGCTTTGTTCTATCCGATCGAGAAGCTCTCGCGTCGTACACTACGCATGAGCCGTCGTTTCATCATGGAGGTCCTCATTCCGTTCATTATCTACCGTTTCCGCGTATGGCAAGAGAAGCTGACATCTGGGAGAACGAAACGTGAGGATGAAATCAGTACATCCGGCAGTAATGATCATCCCGTTTGGTGGTCAGATTTGCGAAGAGAACTGTGTGCCGATTCGTACGAACCGTTCGACGATTATTTGGAAATGGTTCTAGAGCACGGCTACCTTGTCCTGTTTGCCTATGTTACCCCGTTACGTGGTGCAGCCCTCGCGTTTCTCACTATCTTGTTCGAAGCGCATTCGGACGCATTAAAGATGCTCCTGGTCACCAGACGCCCGTCCCCACGACCGTTGGTTCAAGGCAACTATATTTGGCTAAGTTTGCTAGCTGCTCAGGCATGGTTATCAATCCTCACAAATGCAGGTCTTGTGATCGCCTCATTGGAGCCATTCGAATTGGACATATCTCCTAGCATGTTATTTCTTCTACTCGAACACACCCTCGTACTGATCGGCCTGGCCGTGCACTTCTTCGTCCAAGACGTTCCAGTCTGTGTGCGTGACGCTCGCCGTGCCAGAGATTTACAACAGATACAATTATTCACGTCGAATCCTGTGTTTGGGGTGGCTGTCAAATGATACGACCCAGTTTTGTGTGCAATATGATCATTAAACGCTAATTTTTCTGACAAAATTTTTTAACTTCACCTCCTTGTCTAACTTTTTTCAGATTTTTTCTGTCCGTTGCGAACGCGTTGATCCAATGTGTCTGCTGGTCCTGTAAACTGAACATAGTTAAAATCTCGACTGTTTTTTTATATGCACCGTTACCGCGTCACGCTTTTTGATTTTGTTTCACACGTGCGTTTTGAACGATTCAGTCATTTGATTTTGTCAGCTCGAACTGTACATGACGATTTTAATTTTCTTTAGAAGTTGAGCTTTATTTGACATAATTGCCCCTCAGAGGTCAAAACTCGTGTCTGTTTGAACCGGATTGAACAGAGCAGTATACCATGTGATTCTTTTTAGTTTCATGTTATCTAACTATTCAGTTCACACTTAGCTGGTGAGGGAGTTTGCTTCATACCAGCAATGTGAGATAGTAGGTTGAGCTCCTGAAAACGAATTGTTTTCGACAAATTTTAAGTATTGGCTGGTACTGTTATGTAAGACTAGGTGACTACTAGAACAAAGTATTTGGCCAAATGACAGACGCGATTCTATTTTTTTTCTTGGTAGGCAGACGAGTTGGGCCTCAGATTGTTTCTGCTAATCGAATTGGGTTGGTGGGACTGGGGTCAACATGTTAGGGGTAGGGTGGCCATCCTGGACCATGGCAGTCCTAACGTCTGGACAAATGTAACATGTCTAACTTTCTTTATGGTTTCTTTAATCAGTTTCTCAAATAATACATGTTAATTAGAGTTATGCGAAGATGATGCCGAAACATTTTATGATCTCCACTAACTCATTCGGGTAATGTAGCTTGAATGCCCTATATAGCAGTTACGTACGGTTGATGAGTAAACTTTCCACCTGATGTTGTATTTTGTCTGGCTTAGATACAACATCTCACTCTCTCGCGCTCTGCTTCACTCGTTTCAGTTCGTAATTGGAAACTCCGTTTTGATCGACTCTATATGGTCTGTTATCATGTGATCAAAATTCGCATATGCCTTTCCAATGAGTTAATTGGACAAACTTTCACTCTGAATACGAGTGAGTTTCTGGACTAACAAAACTTACCATTCAGTGTCCAGTCTGTTTGCTGATAATCCACTACGATCATATTACGTTACACGAGCTATTCCTGTATTCATTATTATGAACTTGATCCCACTGCTTCAGGATACTCAGAGAAAGAGAAAGCTCTGGTTCGTTGGTGGCATTCGAACAGGACCCTGAACACAGACTGTAATAACACCGATGCTCAATCCAAAGGCTTTTATTTACCTACTTTATGTATATATATATATATATATCACTATATCAAGCGACGCCACATACCACTTTGATGCGATGTTCATAGGCTGACCTAACCAACTTGTGCAGAACTAATGCGCCACAAAACTGTCGGATTCATCCTAGCGCGCTCTCACCAAAAGAATGTTCATGTACACAAACGGTAGATATTTACAAGACCTAATTACGAAAAATCTGGGCTTCGGCTGGATTCGAACCAGCGACAGAAACAGCATGCCCAAACGCGGCAAGCGCTCTACCAGCTGAGCTACGAAGCCACGCTGGAACTCAAAAATTTCACATGGACTCATTACCCAATCAATCCACTGCATCATATGGAATCCAGCAGATTAACTGCCCAAACAGGATTTCTCAACAATTCACGTTGAAACCACCCAGCGCCACTGTTGAACATAGATATTTAGCCTAGTTTGCCAGTGCCTGGTAATTTATAGAAAGAGCCGTTCAGCGAACTGTTCCCAAGACAAATTGATGCCATCTTACAGGTATACAAATTTGATAGTGTTTGAAATGTCATACATGCGAGTAGCAGTTATCTAAACATTTTAGTACAACAAAGATAAAAGTGTGTGCATAATATACTAGAAGGGGGACGTTAGGATGAAGAGTTATTTCAGCAAAATCTCTGCACACAAATTGCTTGTAATTAATAAAAATCGGCCAGGTTGTGCTGTGGATGCCTCTATATTCAAAAGGGTGTTTCAGTAATCTTGCCAAAAGGGTAAAATCTTCACTAACAGATTCATGAAAAAGTACAAAATAACAGTATGACCATTGTGGTGAAATATTTAGTATAGTAAGTCGCAGGATGAACTGTAGATGAGGCTTAGAGTTACAAAACATAAACAGACAAGTTTCTCGCTTCACTAAAAACTGCCATCAGGCGAAGTTAGATTAAAACAAGGAACTGTTTTGTATATCATTGGAAGTGAATTTTCAGCATTTACTCAATCACATCTTTAGCAGACAACATTTAATGCAATTATTGACTCAACGTTACGGTCACTTCATTTAAAAGAAAATTGATGGGATTTATAGAGAGCCGTATTGGATAAGAGATTACGAACAAGCCATATGCACTCGCATACACAGACGTGTAATGCGGACTGAGTTGAGAGTGTGGATATTCAGTTAGAAGGATCAGAATGAGGAAGATGAATGGAATCGAGAGAAAAAAATTCTGGTGACAAGCAACACGCATGCTTAAGAATGTTGAGTGGCTATATCGTCAATGACTACCGTTACTGTTAGGACAACTGTCTCATGGATCTAGGAGGTAGTTGGAAGACTTTGGTAAGAGGACCAGTAAAAGCGATTGAGTGCAATTTTTGCTAAAGGGTGAGTTGGCATAGGTTCACAAAACAGAGGATAAGATTATACGTAAAATGTGTTTTCTTATTTTGGTGGGTGTATTGTTAATATGAAGTAATTACGTCAAGTTGTGACTCAACGTGACATTTAAATACTTAACGAATTGAAATCCTGAGACACTTTTATCAGCTTGTGTTAGGGAAAAATTTCAAGAAGCTGCCGGAATGTTGTTCCTTTAGGAAAAGAAAATAAGACATAAAAATATGTGACTTATTAAGCGAGAAGGAGTGTACGTTAAACCAACTAGCCAATTCGGTAAGGTCATTCTCCTGGGTGAGGAAGAAGGATATTTCTAAATGTTTCATCCTAACGAAGACATCGTCTGCATACTTCAGCGAAATACGACTCCCTAGGAAGGGTTATGGGGCTCACGTGAAGGGAAAAAAATGGAAGAGTTGCGCCTTGGAAAACATCTGATTTCGAGACTGGTGGGGACGATTCTTGACCAGTTAAGCGTGTAAGGTGAGGGTAATTTGAAAATTAATTCCTTGAAAGCATCGTGAAAGGATACTGAATGCCATTCTCTTTGATAAGACAACAGAATCTCACTAACAGCGCAGTCGAAAGCAAAACCATACCATTCATCTGTCCCCACCAGGGACGGTAAAGTTGAATGGACTAAACGGGACAGAGTGTCAGTATTGAACCAAGACTGAGGTTACATAAAATGAGCAGTATAGTTCTGTAGCATAGTCGTCCAAAATCTTTTAACGAAATCGAAGTTCATCTAAACGGTCGGAATTTGGATATGCCTTTCTTCGATACTGGTATGTGTGATGCACCCAGTAAATGTATCCGCAAACTTTTACCACACTGAGCATCGCTTGTAGTAGTCCATCTGGCCTTGCCACTTTGCTAGCTTTAAGTTGAACCACTGTTGTGTATACGGTGGATTTAGTAAAGATGTTATACAAAATAAATCTGTGTTTGACCAAAGTAACTGATGAGTGAACTTAAGGCCATGAGCAGGCGTGTCACTTTTGAAACGGAATCACAAAACTCGTTTTATCTTCTAGATGTAAACTTGAATATGTGCCCAGATGGTAGTTTATAACGTTCTGTTTACCATACAGCAACATGAATCAAGTCATTTACAAATTTCAACAGATTTGTGCTTTTGAAGTAAAAACGAAATCTAATCCGCTGCCCGCTCAAAAGAATAATGAAAACTTGCTTCTCAGATACAACAGACTAGGAACTGGAGACAGTCATCAACGTATTACGGGAAAATGGATATTCGGTTCGTTTTATAGCTCGAAACGTAGTTGTAGCTAATTTACGAGGTCCGAGTAACACGATGAAGAGGAAAGTCCTATTCATCCGTCTTTTATTTAAGGGTGAAATTGCATCAGAGACACTCATCCATCAACTTCATCAGATACTTGGACGCACATCCGGGATGCTACGCTATGCAGCGGGTTCACTAACTAACATAGCCGTGTGACATTCTGCTAAACCTCTGTGATACCTATACACCGTCTTAACTTTGTTAAACGCTTGTAACTGTATTGTATGAATTGTGGAAAACAGTCGATTGTCACAGTTTTCCTCTATGGTATGATGCGAATTTTCGGGAAACTACCAAATACTATCAATGAGTAACTGAAGAGCATACCGGCTGGTCAACTTTACAAAGCTATTGTCCAGATGAAGTGAGGCTTTACCATTGTTGTGTCTTATCTGGGCCGTGTTTATGTATGTCTTAACCTGGACATCGATCGGCTCACATACTGACTAAGCAGTCTCTGGGAACTGTCGTTGTATGTGTGTGTAGGTTCAACACCGGACAATTCGCGCTCCACGAATCACGGGCTACACTGCTCCACGTGACTGTTCTTGGTTCTGTTTTTGATGACATTCTTTTACATGTTCTCCGTTGCGTGGTATTAGCAAGAAAAAAACTACTACATAGTGACTGCGTTCTGAACCAAATATACAATCTCTGGGGCACTAGATACGAACCTGCATAATGCCAGACCTCCTACAAGCGCTCGACCAGTTGTGAACTCAGCTTACTGTACAGTCATCGGCTAAGTTCTGAATTTTCTGAAAAACTACCTTTTCAGACTACTCGAAGATGTCGCAAGTTTCCAACCCTAAGTTCAGTGTCTCCGAGACGCATTAGCTCAATGTCACGTGGCTTCACCTTAGACAGGAAGGTCACAGATTACGTGACTTCCTGAATCAGAGTAAGAAGACATCTATGAAGCAGGCCCTCTCGGTATTAGGACAAACAGTGGGGATTAGGAAGTAACACCTATACAGTGCAGTTGAAGTTTTCCCAACTGCAACAGGAACCTGACAAGAAGCTGGACAATTTCATTTTACGTCTGATCCGTGTTTTACGTCAATGCTATTACAGTTCATTTTTTCCAGAGGAAAACTGAAGACGTTCTTCTAACGAGACAGCTAATTTTAGGAATATTGGACTCGAGCACCTGAGGATCACTGACATCAGAAGATTCCAGTTAGTTGTCCTGCGATCATGCTTGTGATTTTGCCCAATCAAAGATCGATCATCAGGAGCAAACTAAATCGTTTGTTTTCATTAAGCAGATGGATATAGTTCAAATGAAATCTTCATCATCAACTGATTCTCTGTTCAGGCCCCGTCGCCGGAGTTTTTACTGATTTGGCAGACAACAACATCCAGCCAACTGTAAAACCTGTCCTACATTCACTGTCACCTGCCGTTTGTGCGGTAAATGTGGTCAACTTGCCAGGGTTTATCGTTCATCTACTATTGCAAACAAAAGCGATATATGACCTGATGCAATTTTGTCAAATAAGTAACATGCAGAAACTGCCTATTCAATGTCAGAGCACTACTCTCCAACCGTAATTCTTTTGGTTTAACCAAAACTCTCCCATATTCGTACGTTTTTCTTTGAACCAAACGTTCAAATATTAACGCTTCAGATGAAAACGAACGCAACATCTCTCTGCGATTACTTCATATAATTTTCATCAGCGTTGTTCATCCCTCACCGTATACATTTGGAAGTTATTAGAATGACACTGTGCCTATCCCAGGATGTATAGATGCAACGTTGTTCCCAAACGGTAGTTCCAAGTACATCGTAGCAATCTACGTTTTGAACAGTAATAGCAAACCGTTCTCTGGACGGAATGCAATCGTTTCTTTGAGGGTTACACCCTGTCCGGAAAGAGTGACAAACGCTACTGTCGTTACGATTCAGGCAGATTTTCTCAATTCGCCTCATTCGAACTTCTCAGCAACACTGGAAGAATTCCTAATGGATTGCTTCGAATACGATTGAAATCTAACATCATCTACATTCAATATGTCACAGCCACGATCACCCAAGCCACGAGACCGAGGGGTACAAACCTCTAGTTCTAACAGGTGGCGATCTAATCTATAATGCCCCCCAAGAAATGATTTGAGATCTCCTGATCAAGTCCATTTATTGTTAATCGTGGATGCACTTGATAGTAACAGTTCTAAAAAAGCATGGATCTGTTCATGTCTGGAATCACTTACGTATGTTCAACAGTAGCATCATTATGGAGAGGTTTCCTCTACCTACTGCAAATTAACTATCCGGATTAAAGGCATCTTCAAAACCTCATATTAAAAATGTCTCTTTTCACATGTCCTTGATTATCGATTTGGGACCAATTATTCCATTCCTCACAAAAGATGGTCTGCATTCATTCATTCTGGGCAATTGACGTAATGTCTGTTTGGTAAATTTCCTATTAGAGACTCTGCTTGATATTTCGATTGGGCCGCCGGCGCAGGAAGCAGTTACGTCCATACCCCCTAAGACCGTATGCACACAGTTCATTATCACAAGCGGGGTCTCAGCAGTGCATTTGAAACATAGCAAGAGTTTGTTTCACTTGCGTTTGCTGATCCGAAGTGCTGTGCCGCATACACTGACGACATTTACGTCTTTGGAAAATCTTCTGAAGAACATGATTCTAACCTAAATTCTGTGCTTCACCGACTCCGTGACTTAGGGTTACGAGTTAATTTTTGAAAGTGTCACGTTTATGGCAGGGGAAGTTGAGTTTCTCAGTCACGTGACTTCGGCTGTCGGAGTTAAACCTAAGGGGGTGGGGGGGGGAATGTACGTGCTATTCTGGTGTCGCAAGCCATAAATCATGGAATAAGTCGAACACGTCACAGACCTCTGTTCGTATTACCTAAGGCATTTTGAGGATCTTGCCACCGTTTCTGATGCTTTGCGTAAAGTAACCCTGCAAAGCAAGCGGAGGTGTGGGGAATGAAATAGAAGCGCATATTTCCAAGGCTAGGGCGGTGTTCGCTAATCTGAGACACCTATGGCGACAGAGAGGTATTTCTCTGAAGCTTAAGGGTCGCGTATATCAGACAACAGTGAGGGCTGTATTACTTTACGGCAGCGAAACCTGGCCGCTCAGGGTAGAGGACGTGAACCGTCTTCAGGTATTTGACCACCGATGTCTGCGTTCAATCGCTCGTATCGGGTGGCACCAGCGAGTAAGCAACGAGGAGGTTAGGAAGCGGGTGTTTGGCACTGGTTGTCAAACGAGTTCTTTTGTTCAGTCACTACATTTGCACAGACTTAGATGGTTGGGTCATGTACTAAGGATGCCAGCTAGCCGTTTGCCACACCGAGCACTGTTTGCCGACGCTGCGGCCGACTGGCGCAAGGTGCGAGGTGGACAGATGATGACCTGGCGTAGACAAATGAAATCGTTCACGAAGGGGTTGGTCACTGTAGGTCGGGTTCGTCTCCCGGGCTGGGGCCCTCGCGACTCACAGTCGGTGGCTTGAGACGTTAGGTGAGATGGCGGCTAATCGAGCTCAGTGGCGTGAATGTTGTCGTTGTTTGGCCGAGTTGTCTGTGAAGTGAGTGCACTTAATGACGCGGGGCAGTGAAAGCCGTAAGGAAGCTGTCTCGCTGATGACGCCTTACTTTCACTTACAGCTCGGTTGTTTGTTTGCAAGGTGTAGGCGCCTTGATGTTGTATGTTTGAATATAGACGTAGCTATTTTTAGTAGTTAGGTCCCTTCCCTTCTTTTTTCTTCCTGCATAGGAATTATTTCTTCTTCATGGTTTAATGGTTGTGTGCCAGATAAAGTCTTATCTAGTCAGTGTGAACCACTGATGTATTTCTGTCTATGATGATGAAGCTGTTTAACAGGGGTCCAGAAAAAGAAGAAGCCGATTGTTTGATCCGTACACCAGTTGCTTCTACTCCTGCGGTATGCACTTCTGGCGAACGGTAACCCACTTTTGTATCGATAAAGGCTTCTGATGCCGTTTTATCATAGGTGCAGTACAGCAAGCAAAAGGTAGTCAAATATGCATCGTGGACACTGTCAATCATTGGAAGAAACTACATTGCAGGTGGTAAAGAAGCTGCTGTTATATGTGTTTAGGTTTGTGGAAAATGGTACCTCTGTCTGTTCGTATGCAAGTTTCTTTTGTACACTCACTATGCACCTTTTACAAAGCTTCTGTCTTGGAAATAGATATTTGAAAAACCTTTGAGGATTAGTCGGTGGTAAGCATATCTACTGAATTACAGTTCAGAAATTTGTCATATCGCGGAACAACAGAATCAGATAGCCAGTCTGCCCATAGAAAATAATGATGAAAATTTAGATCTGGGAGAAATGAAAAGGATTTTGGTACTAAATGATTTTCAAGCGGCATCGGTAACTCTGAAAAGTACATAAAGAAATACAGAGGACGTATTGGTTACGAGAAAAGCCGGGAAATATGAATTGACTGCATGGCCCAATATAAATGACCCCCAGTCTAAAATGTTAACATTGTCGTTGTACCACATGACTTATCAGCAGTTGGAAAATGTGTTCTAAGAAATATTTACTTCGTCATACCACAATCTTCTTTCGGAGATGTAGTAGCTGCTGAACATTCTGGCATTGTAAGGACAAAAGTCCCTATTCGGGCATACTTTTGATCGAGAAGGTTGAACACCAGAAGCGGACATCGAAGACCGTTTTGCATGTCAACATACTAGAAGAACCGCTAGGCCGATTAATACACCTGCTTAACCCATCGAGTATCCCATGAGACTACAGGCGAAACTGTGGTTGATATAATGGTGCTGATACCGCAAAAGACGCTTGGCCTGGAAAGTTGCTTATTGCATGAACACTCGCACAGGTTGTGTTAAACGATGGGACCACGAACGAGTACATTTACATTTATGTGCATGGCTCACGTGCATTCACATACATTAGGCAGCAGTACATTGTCATTCGCCTCTGGTGGCACGTCCCACATAGTGCGTACACACTATTCCAATAGTCCCTTCTGCTCCCTTGTCTTCCTAGCTGTGATACCTGCCCATTAGGTCCCGAATGTACGCACTATACTACTCAAACGAAGCTGCCTGTTATATAGTAACGAGACATTTTAACTTAACCGCAATGTAAAAAGAACATGATAGTAGCTACGTGTTTTTAAACTGACTAGTCTGAATCTCTCCAATATAGTGAGACAACTACAGCGATGGTTTTGAAATGGTTGCTATATCGCTTTGCTCGATTTGGCTTGGCTGAAGAGATAATTACTGATAATGGACCTCAATTTCGCAGTATCGAAGTTGCACAATTTTGGCTCAAAAACAATATTCGATGCATGAAAACCGTGCCGTGTAGTCCAGCAGCCAATGAGGTGGTTGAGTGCCTTAGTCACGCCTTAGAATCTATTCAAATAAATGTATGTTGGGGCGAACACTGGAAAGAACCTCTCCATAGGATTACACCTCATTCGGCTACATGTAAAGTGCCCTTTCAGTTGATGTTTGGGTGGCAATCATGGACACGGCTCAATGTGGTTCAGATTCAACGTGAAGAACCAGAAGCAGATGACAGGAAGAAACGGACGGTCTGTCAAGCAAAATACAGGTGACCAGATCGACCATGTACATCTGGAACATTTGTACTCGTACGAAAAATCTGTCCGCTCCTCTGAACGTTGAAAAAGTGTGTTCACCAAGTACCCATAGACTTCAGAATGGAAGGAAATTGAATGCAAGACGTTTATACCCAATCCCCTCTGGTGACAGTCCATCTTCATCAACACCTGTACGAAATAAACACACGAGAAAAGCTGCAACAACCACCAACACGAACATACGCCGATCAGAACGAATGCGTCATACTGTGCAGCACCACGTCATGTCAGACTGAGTGAAGAAGAGAAGTGGTGTGTCCTACCTGGTCCGTGTTTGTGTCTCGGCCGGGATATTGATCGATTCGCACACTGACTAATCGGTCTTGGAAACGTGTATGTATGCATGTCTAGGACATCATCGGACATTCGCGCTTCACGAATCACGGGGCCACACTGTTGCATGCAATTTGACTGTCCTTCGTTCTGTTTCCGATTGCATTCGTGTGTATGATCTACGTTGTTTGTTTACTGCGTGAAAACAACTACTGTAATGTGCAATGGAGTCGGAGACAACGTTTCTCTGAAGGACGGGGCCATGACAACAATCTGAATTGGTATTGAAAACCGACAGGCATGAACCAGAGGTCCAGTATATCATGTACACAACTGACACAATCAAACATTTCAAACCGCACGACAGCGAGCTGCGTTACACTACTATGTATTGGTTGCGTTTTGAACTGAGTACAGAATAACTCGTAAGTAAACTTTTGATGACGATGTTACCATTTTTTTGGACTCCAGCGCATTAGGGAAACATGGCAAGCGTTGAATTAGAGCGGAAAAAAAATAATATCTTCATACATTTCTGTCCACACTTAGATAACACCACAGTTGTGTAGTAGGTGAGTAATCACATTCAGTACCCTATATGAAACGCTATATCTAGGGATGTTATAACATCTGTACGAAGGATTTCTAATTGATTGTGATTTTAGGAATCACTTGATTCTCGAACAATCGTTAGACTTTTTAGTTTATGGCCTACAGAAGGCCTAGTGTTGTAAATCAAGGATAGAGTGACCAGACGCATAACCAACCTCAAGATAATGATGGATATCACATGTTGTTATCACAACAGCAGACATGAATAAAACGACCTTCAAGTTTGATAGGATGGAC
>LOND01001013.1:81700-91806 GCA_014220965.1 Paragonimus kellicotti
CGAGGTTCGGTCGTTTGGCTAATTGACTAGACTTTCTAAATTGCTTAGTCTTTGCATTCCATTCCACCAAGGGACCGTCCGAAGCGGATCAACATAAACTCGCCTAGTTGCGGTCTGTCAGCGTCAACTCTGGCATACATAAAGGAAAACCGGAAACGAGGTGGCTGTTCGCAAACTTTTATGCAATATAACATGCCTCGCGACAGATTTTGCACAAGTGGATAAGATAAACTGATCCTTACATTCATCGTTTGCAGTGTAGTGGATGGGTGATTGGGATGGTCAGCTTTTCTTAGCTAAAAACTGCCAGTCAACGAAAGATGAATCACTGGTAACAAGTTCCAAATATTCAAAAAATAAGATATTTGCGAACATAAACTGTAACGATCGCTACACCATGCCTTATTAAAGAAACAATTAGTCATACCGCCCAAGATGTTCAATCCTTGGATCAGCCAACATCAAGTCTAGCCGTTCGATCACGTTTTTGGCAAGATGGAGGTATACGATGTTTTGTATTTTCGCAGTAAAATGGATAGGAATTCCCAGTTTAATACATTTCTAGATGATAGCACAATGAGTAGTCTCCAAGATCAGCTAATTTACAGTCGATGGGTATACTTGTGTTTATAATCTGGCAGGCTGAGCCGACTTTTCAAAATCAAGATTTATTTGACAGTTGATTATGGCATCACTTACACGACTTGTCAGGTTACTGAAGTGTTAGACATGGACTACTTGCACAACTTGTGGCGACTAAAACCAATTACCGAAATTTTCTGTCTGCTTTATCTGGGCTCCCTGCACTTGCAGTGGCACTGAAATTGATTGCATGGTAAAACCAACTCGACCAAATCCTCAATGAAGAGTTTATTAGTCATTGTATAAACTCAAATTACCTAAACACTAACGAGAATAAAACAGGGCCACTCACATTCGTATTCTACTTCCCGCGTTGACATCACACACATAGTCGAAGTCTCACCAAACTTCCCAGCTGAGATTTGACACTATTCTCTTTTGGTATCGAAGAAAAGCATCATTCAAACCAGAGATAAACATTTGATCCGGGAGCCCAATTTTCTGATAATGTTATCAAATTGATCGTATGCCCAAACTTCAGACTGCATGGCGGATGTACCACAACCACTGTAACGTTCATGGAACCGTAAGCGTTAATCTCAACACGAGGCCTGCTGAGCACCGTTCAACGGCTTGTCCCAGGCTGACTCATAGTTCCATCAGATATGATGGGCAAAGTTGTTAGCCAGCCACCTCCTATCGTCAGTCGACCAGAGAGAGGGCGGACGAATACACGAAAATGAGCTGGTGGCCGGGCGGGTAAGAACCTCGGCTCGTAACACGGTGATTCATCCTCACTTGAACCCCTTGCTTGATGCGTCCAGACAAGAATGAAACCGATCATCAAATGTCGGCCTAAGGGTAAGCATCAAAAAAAACTTCATAAGACAGGGACTTCGTACTGTTCAGTTCACGTTGCGATTCCAAGACATTTTGTAAACAACCCGTCCGGAAATTAAACTTTGGCATTTTCACACGATCATGGCGCCTATACTGTGTTTGTTTTCTTCCTTTTATAACTATCTTTGCTCATATATTTTTTGGGATATGCCTCCATCTTCATCTGTGCCTGATTGTTTTAGTGAACTCGTTCCGTGCTGAATTGTGGTCAGTTGTGAAGTCGTTTTTGGCGGCTCCATTTTCGACTCTTCTGCTGCTGAATAACTTGAGTATCCAGTTAATTCACATTCAAAATGAGAAAGCACTTTTATTGTAATTTTGTCAACAGTACCGTATAAATTCCAATCCTTCCGATCGCCCTTCCTGACGTTTCCTCCGATTCCGAAAATAATTCTATTAGCCCAGCCGTCTGAATCAGCGCCAGTGGAATTGTCGATTTCGTGTTACTAAGTGGATTATCCTGAATCGCTAGGAGCGAGTTAATACTACTAACTGGGTAATTCATCAGTCATTTTATTTTCGTGAACTCCTGAACATGCCAATAGTGAACAAATTGATGTTCCTATTAAAGATGTTAACCTGAATTAGACGCCATTGCCCTTCACAAGGCGTCCTAAAAAAAATATTCGACATACTTCTCAACATTATGCGGACAGAAGTTCACGGCCTCTAATTTCTACGAATCCGTATTTGTCTAACATCGCTGAGGGCGTACGCTTTGCTACAAGCTGGCTTACGAAACCACAGACAAGTATGACAAACGCACATGAATGAACAACATGGTCGTTCTGGTACAATTCATTTGGTGATATTTTACTAAAAGCAAGAAAGAAATATCGAACAGTGAGTCTTTTCAATCAAAAAGTGATTTCACGCCAAGAAAGCTAACGTGGGAACAATGTTGATGGGGTTAGACAATCTGTAATGACACTGAAGTACAATGAGAACGGCTGCTTCAGCATGCTGTACATCAATATCTTACGTCCTATACAGGAACCGGCAAGACCAGCGAGCATCACACATTCACTTTAAAATAAACATATACTACCCTTAAAGTGATTTGTTTTTCATCATGCTAGTAAGTTTTTATATATGGCTATTTCTGCATTCACGAGAGGTGTTACATACAACAGACTTACCTGCTTCGACATACGTTTGTATATGATCGTTCTACTTTTTTTAATCACCATAGGTTACAACCACTCCATAGCGTACTTCATTTCACAAGACCAATAGTGTAGTAGGGCATTAGAAGCAATCAAGATGAGACCTTAGGATGAAGCATGAGTATTTCAATCATTCAGGAAAATTAACGCTGCTTTATGCGTTCCATCGCACACACGTTGATCGGGGACCATTGAATGAAATGATCATCCTTCCAGGAGAAAACGAGTCCGTTGTCATCGTAATTTGCTTTCTACTAGGGGAAGCATCGTAATAACGAAATGAACACGCATGAAGACAAGACAGTAGTGAGACCGACATAGACAGTGTCACCTGTTCTGGCGAGCAGAAGGTATTACAGACACAGTTCTCTGGTTCCTCAAAGGGTTCGGCCCACTTGACTCGTGGGTCAGCTTGTTCGAACAAGTGATGACCGCCAAGTACCACAGGAATCAGACTACTACATCAGACTACTGCATTTATAGCGTACTTGGTCTTCGTACTTCAGATGGTCGTTACAACCAAATGCCCTTGTATAAGTCTAACCCTTCACATAGTCACTCTAATATTTTCAGACCAATGGAATGACATGTGTCAGGCTACTGTGGAATCCGCGATCACGTTGAATTCGATTGTCAGGTGGTTTTACCATCTCCATTCGATTAATTGGTTTTAAGTTCACGTTAACAGCTCTCGCACAAAACGCTATATACGTTCTTGGTAGTACTTGCGACATTCACGGAGTTCTTAAGAGGTAACAAAACCGAACGAAAAAACGGCTGCAATGCAGGTCCCGTTCAAGACCATACATTGTATGATGGCTCTCCCCTCTCACACCCATTTAACGATTGTACTGGGTTTGCAAACAAACACATTTACTCGTGTAACCATGGTTCTTTCTGCGTCTACGTGTGTTCGCCTATATCTGCACACAGGAGTAATGCTCAGAATATGCTGCATGTTATGCATGAGTAAATCTGTCCATGGGGGATGACTTACGGTCCAAACTACATCATGACTTTGCAATAGGCAATATCCCTGAAACGCTGTCACACTCTATAAACCGAGCTACCATGCTTGATTTCAATTCAGTTACCAACCTGAATGTAGGATTAACACTAGTTAGGTAGTCTAAAAAGAATTCGATCGAACCTGTGTTATGATGGCACGTTTACGTAGTGCTACTAAATTTTTGACCGTTAACTAAGTCGGTTTGGAAGCCCTCTGTTCGAAGTTTTCCAGTGTAGACAAAAGCTAAAACGGAGACATTTTAAAAATCTCATAGTCCTTGTTCTCGATAGCATTTCGAATCGTGATCCATACGAAGCATATCTTACTTTTATCTACAACTGCTGGTGGAAAATGCGCACATTCTGCACTGTACTCGTAATTTTTTGTGAGGGCCAATAAGCTTAGCTCATAGCTACTATTTGGTATGATCAAAACGGTTAACGAATACAAGACAATGCGATTCAAGATAAAATTGCTCTATTTGACAGATATATAAGATAAAAAGACGAACAAATCATAAATTAAAACCGAAGCAGGAGATCGACGATGTAAAATCCATGATAAATACTGCTCCAGGAAAGCCTGGGAGACGTGAGAAAAGAAAACGCACGAAAAGACAAAGTGACCAGAAAAGCACAACGGTGGAATGTGTCACAGTGTAGGATGGAATCCATTCGGTCCGGAAATAAAACAGCATGATCCGGGGAATGCAGATGATAGATAAAGTGGCAATCGATTTGCTCATGTCTGCCAAACAGACAGACAAGTTAGCAAACGAGGCGGAATCACAAGAGAAAATGCACTACCGTACGCGCAACTTTATAATTTTGCATGCGGCCAAAATTGAGGGGAATGACAGTCTCAATGGTACTGTATAGTGTCGCTCAATAAGATCGCCCCGTAACAGGTTGTTGTTGCGGAATTGTCACTCCTGTAGGGAAGGGAACAGAGGAAGCGTAGAATCCGGAAGACTGATCGAACGGTGTCGGATCGAACGGCGGCGCAGCTTGCTGCATCGGAGTGATATCATCCCTATCCACGTCCTCCTGAAACCCAGCAAAATGTGTATACATACACACGTTTACTTAGTTAGCAGACTGACAAGTATGGGCTGAGTTGCGACCAGAAGGAACAAAAGAGAAAAATAAGTAGTTAACCGTTACAGTATCACCTCAACGGTGGTCGTGCTCATTTGTTCTAAACCTTTTACTATGGCAATAGACGGGACAGCCCGCTTCATGGACTAGTTGAAGAAACTACAGCTTTTAAAAAAAACTGTAAAGTTGAGAATCACATTTCTGAATCACCCTGGTGTGTGCAGCGATCAATGGCCCACGCAGTGGTTGCCTGGGCAATAGTTCTGTTCTTTTCTCTCCTTACTGTATCCCGAACAATCCAGCTCCGGTACGCCGCTGTTTGCTGAACAACAATGATTGCTGTCTATGCGTCAATAGTGGTAGAAAAATAGACAAACGTGACAATCAGAGCAAACACGTCTGCCACGCCTCGAAGTGCACTGGGACTGTTCGAACGAGGGCAGAAGGCACGAGATGACTAAGGAGAGGGCAGAGGACTATAGTCATGGGGCGCACGTACACAATGCAGTAGCGCTTTATGGGGCGTCACCCACGTGCCACTTAGAGGTTTCATCAATATGGCGTATTTCGTAGTGAACGTAACCGCAAGCCAAACCACATTCGCTCCATGTGTAAGTCTAAAAATTAAGGTGACTGGTTTTTGCCTTTTAAACAACATGTGAATCCTGTCACGGTTCAGGAAAAAGGTCAGTCAATAGGATGCATCTTTGAAGGAAAGACAATCAGCAAAAAATGCTAGCCATAGCAAAACAATCCTGAAGCTACAATGGGAAAGCTTATCCAACACTAACTGAAGGAAATTGGCGCCGGGCAAAAGTTCAGACGAAACTGAAAACAGACAGGAGTACGACCGACTTTTGTGGGCCAGATCAAAATGTTTCCCAGTCACCAACCGTTTAAACTAACAGAAAACGTCTTAAATTGTAGCCCTTTTTTAAAAAAGGAATGGTCTTTCACTTTCAAAAGGGTACAAAATTATTTCAGACGCATCACTTACTGAACTGGGGTTCGGCTAGATACCCCCAGTAACAGCCCTTCTTTACAAAAGACCGTCTCAAGTGGTGTCTCTTGTTTGGAATGGATTACTGTAATAGTGAAAGTAGGACGATAATTAGCATCACCACTTATAACTGTTGTACCATAGTTACGAGTACTTACACCAATTGGATGTCCAAACTGAGAGGAGCGCTGAGTCGACCGAAACAAACCCCAACAACATTCACTTCATACACCGCAATCAGACCATGCCAGACCGACGAGCGGAGTTGATTATTCTCACAACTGAGTAGGACTTCTCGAATTAGGCGCCATAAATCACAATCGTTATCAGCCAGTCAGAAACCGTCTCGGATACGGAGATTTCAAGATTATAATCCGTGAAGATCAACCGTCTGGACGTAATTCCATCACAAGATACCAACGGTGCGCAAGTAACGACTGCGAAACATGGATTACGAGAGAACACCTTCCGCTTGAATAGACCAGATTTTACAACAATATTAGAGGAAAGAACGTACAGATGCACGGCATACCATGTATTTCACGAAAAGTGTCGAAGTCGCCAGTTCCCCGAAAATATTGTGACAACAAACAAAGTACACTGTCAACGACCTTCACCGTTGCTATAGTCGTGTACTTCTCCGGTCTCCACGATCGTCCTCAGCCGTCGTGACAACTGTTGTTGTCATCCTGACTACACGCCCAGACTGAACTGTCTGGACTTTTGTCTGGTCCATTCTTTTTGGCTTTGCTTTGTTGCTAGTCGCAAACCCTATAAATACGAACGGGTTTGTGACCATGTTGTCTTCGGGCTGAGCGACATAAAGAAGCTCTGTTTGAAGGCCAGTCTTTTTCCTGTTTCATGCGGTAGCCTCGGGTGGATGGGTTGGATGGGAAGAGACTAACTGACCGCGTATACTCCGTTGTTCATTACCGTTATCCGTCGTGCTGTTATCCGCCGTTTCATTGACCGTTATTCCGTTTCCGTTTACGCGCTCGTAGGCCATAGATCCAGTCACAACAAAAGGGACCATACCCTCCACTAAAAGACGTCATGATTTTTTTTAAGATGGAGCATAGCGGACTGTTGCGCAGCAATCATTCGTAGCCAGATGGAAGAGAAGGGGATAGAAAAAATCCTCATAACTTAAGAACATACACATTTTACGAACCGTTATTCCGTTTCGGTTTACGCGCTCGTAGGCCATAGATCCAGTCACAACAAAAGGGACCATACCCTCCACTAAAAGACGTCATGATTTTTTTTAAGATGGAGCATAGCGGACTGTTGCGCAGCAATCATTCGTAGCCAGATGGAAGAGAAGGGGATAGAAAAAATCCTCATAACTTAAGAACATACACATTTTACGAACCAATCAAGATGATCGGTATCCACGTGATGCTGAACACAACATTTGCAGCCATGGCATGCACCGAAAAGTAAGAAGTAGGTGCGGCTGGGATAGAAAACTGTGAATCTGATAATCCGCATGTCACCAGCACAAACCAAAACAGAAACAGACCCGCGAAATTGCCTTATGAGTCATAGGAGAAACAGTTATGGACAACTATTTACAACTTATTAAAATCAATGCAGTCATGAACGTTTAGCGGGCTGCAAACACTGTGCAAAGGTATTGAAGTGTATGGATGGAGCAAAACCGATCAGTGTAATCGACTATTAACTGATCATTCCAATGGCGAGTCACTAATAATGATGATCGGTGGTTTGGAGTTCCACAAACAATTAAGCTACGTGACTTTTGAACGGAAATTTGAATGTGGATAGAAGTAGACAGTACAACCTTTCGCCACACCAACCGCGATGCCAACATAAACTTCTTGTGCGAGCAAAAAATCAGATCGTGTACTTGAATAGCAACCAAGTCAGAAGTGGTTTTCCGTCATCTGACCACAGCTTTGCAGACCACACGGAAAGTCTATGTGGTGTCAACCCGGCAGACAGTAGGGACTAGATGTGCAACGACAAGGATGCTGACGGATTTAGTTAAACCAGTCCCGAGCCACACTGGACGCCTTTCCTAAGCCAAAGTAAACAAAAACTTTGTCGCTCGGCCCAGACATTCTGTTGTGCGTCAGCAGGAACATGTTTGTACAAGTATGGTTTGGTAGAGAACAGGAAGTCTGTCTGCCAAACGCAAAGTTGCAGGAGAGGTGGCGAACTAGGCATGTCATTCTCCTACCGGAAAAGTGCGCCCAAGAGTTTGATAAAGCCAACAGTTGACTATCACTGTCGTACCATAATTCTTGAACGGTAAACGAATGAATGCGGTTTCGTTCTCCGTCGTGGAAACCGGATATTGTGTTGTGATTATGAACATTTTTTTAGGTTATACGGCAACCACAATAGTCACTTTCTATCGGCGCAGTAGTGACTGATTTTAGTTTCTGAACTAATGTGTCCGCAAAGCCCATTTTTATTGTCCTACTGGCAGCCCAACGAACGAGTTTATTTCGGTTTGGGGGATACAAAACTAACAAAATTCGTACAATGCGCCGTCTGAGATACTCCGCAACAGACAAAGCGCTCCAAATTTTCAGCTGGGTTTACACTAGGAAAATGGGAAAAATCCTTCCAAAGCAAATGTGGCTGAACAATGTGCCTGCCAGAGATAACTCGTGACAAAAGTCCAGGAGAACATAGACATCATCTGCCGAAGCTGGAGACCGCGTTACCAGACTCCGATCACACCCTCATTGCTACCTTCAAACTTTGTGGCATAACTGTAACTCGAAACCACTCACTATCAAGAACAGGAACTAAGTACAGCTTCACAGTGAGCGGTCATATTCAGTAAGTAACAGTTTAAGTTCTTTGCGGTTTTTAAATCAGTGGAACATGTACAAATGAATATGGGTGCTGATAAGTTGCTGTTTATCATTGGTTCTTCTAAAAACCGGCTCTATAAGTCACTGCAACTTAAAAAGCATACAGCTCATTCACTGAACAAAAATTTTGTTGAGCAAGTGCCCGAACAGTCCTCACAGTGACATACAAACAAACAAACATACTTGAAGATTCATAGCTGCTTCCAAGTCTTCTTCATCTGGTGCTTTTGGTTTACACTTTCCACAACAGAAGTTGAAACAGCAGAAGCAACAGAAGCAGAAGAAGCATCCGGTAATAAGGAAAATGAAGAGAAACAGTAGCTAAAAATTTGAGTGGTAAATGTCAGAAAATGAATGTCACCTACCTTGCACCATCGATTCGACAGCACAAAGTATGTATTTACATTCTCTTCGCCGAACTGTTCTGCGATTGACAAACCCAAACTTCCGTATTTATCATAGATATTTCGTTTGATTGGGTCAGTAAGAGTTCGGTAAGCACGGTTGATTTCCTTGAACTAGAAAATTGCGATAAGTGTGCTTTTTCTATTGAACAAAACTCACAATATCCGCAGCAGATGGATTATCCGGGTTTTTATCTGGGTGAAAGCGCAATGCCAGCTATCGAAAAACAGATAAAAGAAAGGAAAAAACAAAATCATATTTTCGGAACAACTTGTGAGCAATCGGTATGTTGTTTTTAACGGTAACGTGGTTTGTAGCAGGAAACAACCAAAATTTAAACAATTGGGCAATATTGACCACGCACAGCCTAACCTTTTGATGGGCTACTAATATGACGGTATAGATATTAGCGCAGTACACGCTAAACATCGGTCATAGACCTGTAACGATGAGGATTCAATTGTGCAATGTACTTTCAGCAAAAAGATGTTTACAGAAACCATCCGAGCAAAAAGCTGATAATGAGCGACTGAACAGAGGAAACGTCAACATGATGTGAGCAATTATTTCATTGAAAAATAAGTAACAGCTCGAGCAAAGTTACCGACGTATTTGTAAGTATGAGTAGCCGAATGACGAAGTAAGGAAAGTGGTCCCAATGGTGCAGTGCCTGCGTCCGATCGTTCGCATCGGGTGGTACCAACTGGTAAACAACGGACAAATAAAAAGCGAGCGTCTGGTAGTGCTGCCAAGCGAGTTCTTTTGTTCAATCTTTAAGTTTGCACAAACGCGTCTCATGGCAAGCACCTATAACAGTGTTTCACAGTCACCACCACTCTCACCCTCCTCAAGCAGACCGGTCCGTTACACGGCTACGATTTTTAATGACCACTCTGACTTGCTTTGATTTTCAGATATAGGTCGCACATAGCTTACGTAATTGCAAAAGCCTGACAAGAACTGTCCTGACCTATACTGCTATCTTGACGAGGTGGTCGGGCTTGTGTTCTGTTTCGACCCGGTAGGCTATGCTGATTAGGACTCCGATCCTTCCAGGTTCAACCCTGTCAGACAGGCCAAAGGGGAGCAGCCAGACGA
>LOND01001013.1:101499-112760 GCA_014220965.1 Paragonimus kellicotti
ACGCACTGAAGTTCAAATGGCTGCGTTAAAAACATACCTTTTTATACGCCTTCTTCAGGTCCTCTTCCTGGTGCTCCACGAGGAACGCCGAGTGTATGATACAGCGACTCGCCGTGTGTTCTGATAATGAAATAGACACTAAAAACTATACAACTCACGAGATCTTTCTCGATGTGGTGGTGGATGCCATTTCACACAGAATTTGAAATTGCGCCAAAAACGAAAGTTGATGTAAGATTTATTTACTGAACAATGAGTCAATAACTCATATAATATCCAAGAAAACTTCTATGATTCCGTGTTCGCATGCGTAGGAACGCAGACGCAGCAACGATGCCCGAAGCATGAAAAACGGCTGCAGCATGTGAAGAGTAGGTCTCGTTGAACAGTTCTTTATGATAGCGAGTGATGACGGCCGGCGAGGACACAACAGGAAGCTTTTCAAGCTTCGTCCTCGGACCTTTCCTCAGGGCAGCAGTTCTTTTCTTACAGGGTTATTAACCTTTGGAACAGTCTTCCGTCTGAGGTCGTTAGCAGCACTTCCAGAGATCGCTTTAAAGCATTGCTTGATTCTCATTTACGAAAAAATCCATTATTCATGTAACCTTACTCTGTTCTTGGTATTTACTGTAATCCCCAAGAGCGGTGCTACACCCTGTTTTCAATGATTGCATTTCAGATCAACGGAAGCCCGCTTGACACTGAGCAAGAAAAACCGACTGGATCCGGGTACTTTGGGCCCCTGCCTCGAACCCGTGTATCAATCGCTGAATCGCTGAAAAAACGTAAAGCGGTTATTAAGGCTAGTGGTAAAAATGGAACTAGAACTAGCGGTAATAGCATAGTCACATTGAGATTCGGGTGAAACCGGATCCTCCGGAATATCCCCCGGGATTGTTCCTACAGCTGAACGTCATCAAAACCGTAGCAGGCTATGGGATATAGCCGAACTTGTTCTCGATCAGTAATGCTCACGTGACCGAAACAGCAGTTCCGCTGGACTAGTCGCGTGCCCAAAAAACGAATGAATTTATATGACGAGGACAGTGTATGCAGCCAGGTGGATCAGAAGTTGTTGGCAAGGGTCATCAATGGAATCATGCGGGGAGACAGATGGTATGCAATAAATAATAAATGAAGCAAGAAGAAGGAAGGAATACTAGACGTTGGGAGAAGAGTGAACTGCAGTCCGAAAGCATCAAGCCTACGCCTGATATCCTCAACTTAATGCAAAGCGCTATATTTTCGGAAAGGTTATCCCAGTGATCTATGACCCGCTGAGATAGACGGAATTCAACTTTCACGTGGTCAGACTGAAGTTTATTTAACTTTAGACGGCGTCCGTGGAAAATTTGCAACCCTGTCGACACAAAAAGCACAGAGAGAACAGGACCAATGAGCCTAGTCAATACACGGTAGGTGGGGGTCACATCAACTCGTAGTCGTCAATAAAGCAGCGACTACATCTCCGGCCTGACAAGAGTTTAGGCGTATGGCAGGCCTTTCAAACCTTGTTCCAGGCGAATAACCATACGCACGACACTGTCATGTGATACCTTATTACGTATTAGCCATGGCAAGTTCACCTGAACGCATTGTCCGAGGCGGGGTTTCACAAGCGCACTAAGGAGCTTACAACACCTAACCGCCCCCGATATCTCGAGGACTCTAAGAACCATCAATAACGTACGGAAACATTTGCTAGCAGCTTGGTGCCATTGACTGCTGGCATGAAGTCATCGGAGTTAAGTAAACCAAGGTCCACCTGCTGACTCACAACTGGCGGCTCCATTTCTTTTAGTGTGTACTTGGATGTCTCAATAGCAGAAGAACCAGTACGTATTACCATGCATCTTTCAAGATGTATTGGCAACTGCCATTATGTTGACTATATTCAAAGTTAGTTCAGGACCAACCGCAGGACCTCCAAACTTCTGGAATCGTCCACCTTCTGCTACATCTTGGTGTCGTCCACAACCCCAGATGAAGGCAGTCCCAGTAGATCCGGAAGCCCGTTAACTCAAAGCAAGAGGAGAGGGAGCGCTGGAACCCAACTTCGATGTAGCCCGCTCAACAAATCATGCCGGGGTTGATTACTCGTTCACTTACGGACACAGTGATCTCTACCTCTCAGAAGCGCAGATATCCATTATTAAACCATCTAAATCCAATCCAAAGAAGTGGAGTTTCGTGCACAGTCTCTGATGAGGTACTTATTTAGAGATCTCGCCAGAGCAAGCGAAAACTACGCCCATGGCGGGGCGCTGACACACTGTCTGCGTCCAATTTGTCTTCAAAGTATGAAGATTTGCGAAATAAAGTTGACCAAGCCTCAAGCCGTGCTAGGCTGCACTGAGGAGCCCTAAACTTGCCTGAATAGCTTCGATCTCTTCCGTTACTAGCCTGTCAAGCATTTTCATCACGATGCCTGTCATGCTTACAGGTCGATGGTTAGCAGGTATCGTCCTGTCCCTGTTCTTAAGTGTGGAACACACTATTGCCCCACGCTACTCCGCGAGGAGGACGCCGTTTACAGTGGACTGCATAGAACCCTTGCAAGTTCGCAAAGTATTTCAGTCCACGTCCATGCGATCTAGCGGTTTTGCGGTATGCACCTACCTAACTAATCGAAAAGTTCTAGTTCCAGAGGTCTCCACATGCTGTTAAAATAGCTGCCGTTCGGGTTTGGTTTGTGGTCCCGAGGATGCAGCGGGAAGTTCCAGTATGAAGATGCTACCATATTGGTCTCGAAATACGCACGTCTCATCGAACTCATGGTTATCAGCATACCCAGCTTGACGCACGAGTGAAGGTATTCAGACACCTTTCCCCTACGGCGTTGCACGAATCGGAAGAATCGCCTCGGGTCAGAGGAAGCAATGTTAGCTAACTCACTTTCATATCGTAGCCTAGCAGCTCTGAAAAACTGCTTTGAAACGCCTTGAACAACCTTGTAACTCTCAAAAGTCGTAATCAACGGAGTACGAATATATGCCCTCCAATCACTCATTCTTTTCCACGTAACCTTGTTACACTATTGGTCAAGTCATAGAAGCGCTTGGGTAGTCGTTTTAACGGGCGATTAGCCTCGCACTCAATCGTTGACAGCTAAACTGCTAATCGAGCGGGCTCACTCAGCCGGGAAGTACAGTCCGCACTCTATGAACTTGCAGTGAGACGAAGCTATCACGCATCTCCGAAATGTATCGTCTCTGCACTTAAACGGTGGTTTCTCAATGAACTATTACAACCAGTACTGAGCAGGGAACTAAATGGGTCGACTGCGATAAGGATGAGAAAGGCAGGCATAATGTGGCGGCCCGAGGATTTCATAGGCCTGTCTGCGGCATGGTTTAAGCACGGGATCCCAAACTTGTAGTCGTATAGTGTCCCTATGTTAAGATGATGGTCCGTATGTTGCAAGCCGTACGATCGTTTGCTCGCCTGTCATATGACCGTGTAGCGCCAATGAAAAAACATATTGGCCGTTTGCACAACCGTTAGTTTCTTTGTTTATCTCGTATATCTCTCTGACTAGTGGTTACCCGTTGATTGTATTGTACTTATGTCCCAAATTAGTATCTATCCGTAGGTTTTTGTAAGTGCACTGGCCATGCGTTTCAATGCCAGATCGCGGTTTCATGCAAATAGAGGTCATGCTTATGCCGCAACTGGTTTATATCACAGCTAACCTGTTTTTTCTTGTGGCCGCCTGACATCATTGAATGGGTGGACGACGTTCTGAAGCTACCAGATTGCAGGAAGTCATACACGCAAATCAAGCTATCAGCAATTAAAAACATTGGTTTGTTTGACCGCCAAAGCATTACTCGTCTTCCAAGTGCGACTGAGCTGGGTTATCGTAAACCGTCGCCATTTGTAACCGTTGTCAGGCGCGGTACAACCAGAGATTATCCTGCAACGCTGTAGCTTCAACGGTTGCATAGGTATATGCAAGTCTATTAGCGTTGGCCTACCAGCTACCACGGCAAATTAAAACGGTGTCTGACTGCGTCCTTACAATATACGGTACCTGCTTTTATCATCTCGCTTCTAATGGTCAGGGCAAGATCGATTATTTGGCCCCCGAATGAATAATCTAACTGAGTAGCTTCGCATTTCAACGACACGGTGCTGGAAGTCACACTCGATCACGCCAACTGAACGATACAACAGTCGCCTGTGGTTAATTGCGTCTCATTTACCGCAACCAGTTGTTAATCCACATCACAGTTAGTATCCTCAGCAGATTCGCAAACGGGTCTAAAAATGCCGACATCAGACTTAACGAACGCTGACGTAATATTCGCGATTATCGGTATTGGTCTTCTCCAACACTTTGTTTCTCAAGCAGACTCCATACGACGTCGTCTGGCGGACTGCTCCTAGGATTTTGACCGGTAAGTTTCCAATCCATTTCGTGTATCAAAGCTCCGGAGATATATTTTTTTCATTTTCCTGACCGATAAGTTTCCGGCGGTTTTTCTCGTCTTCACCCCTGCTTGGCGCCACATGTTTCACGTATCTACACATAATCAGAACTAGCCAGCAAATGTTCGTCGGAGCTCGCCGAGTGACATGAGATAAGTTGAAAATAGTTCGCACATCACATAACTGAGCTTAGGATCATCCAGTTGTCCAAGAAGTGTTGATCCTCACCGCCCCATATGAGGCCTAGAAAGTGGCCAACCTGGCGTCCATATAAAAATGAATGTTCCCTTGAAGACCTCACGACAACTGAAAGAATCACGACTGCATATACATAAAACACCACAGGTAACTTTCGTGGCATCCGTGTGTTCTCAGAAATTGATCTGCCGCCATCACAACTAGGTTGCTGACACGTATCACCAAAATAGCCGTCATCACGCCAACTGGTTTGTGTTAATTTCTGTGTGCCGTTTTGCTTAAAACCGTGGCTTGAACGTTTCAGCTTTTTATCAAATGCGTTACGCGGTGGTCGGGTTTTGCCAACTCTTAAACAGACGACTTACTGGTTGTTAAATCGCTCCTGGCGATTTAGGGTAATTCACTCAGTAACGCGTATTCGACAATTCCAATAACGCTTATTCAGACGGTCGGGTTGACGGGACTATCTTCCAAGTCCAAAAAACGTCAGAAAAGGCGGTCGAAAGTATCGGAATTTATACGGTAATGTTTAATAAAATAACGATGAAGTACTATCTCACCTTGAATGTGAATCAACCGGGTACACAAATATCCAGCAAAGGAGTACAAAATGGAGCAACTAAGCACGTGTTCACAAACGGCCACCAGTCAACGGGAAATGACCTCATTAAAACAATCGGGTACAGATGAAGATGAAAACGTGTCAAACAATACCAAGAAGGAAGTTTTAACAGACAATGACAGTTATAAAATGTAAGAAAGTAAACCTTTTATGTGCAGTTATGGTACAAAATACGTCATGATTGTTTACTGCACAAGACAACTAAAGGCAAATTAAGGATCGGCTTTTTACAAACAAACCAAACATACCTCAACGGATTCATCGTTCCGCATCATACCAGACAAAAGACGACAAACGTACCAGACGAACTTCAACAGATCCAACACCGGGCCCCGAAAGCCACTTGGGCTTTCTATACAAACCCACGAAGACCATCAGTGGATAGTGCAAGAAGATTCTGAGGCAACTCTTGACACACCAGAATTTACTCCTGTTGTGCCCTTCCAGAAGACACAGTAACGTGACTTGTCGCGCCTTACAACACCTTGTTGTGTTTTCACGATTACTTGTCTTACGTGGTTATCTTGCCCTAGAGATGCATTGGTTAATATCTTTTGGCCAAACACCCCGAGGAGCTGATGTGTCACAAAGGAGTACGACGTCCCCTACCTGTAAATCACGTGAGGCAGTAAACCACTTGTGATATGCTTGCAATCCGGGAAGGTATTCACGTCGCCACTGCTTCCAAAACACGCAAGCGAGATGTTGGGCTTGCCTCCAACCCTTAGTATAACGCTCTGACAATGTAACTTCGTCATTTAGAAAACCCCAATTCGACCGGAGCAATAACAGATCATTCGGTCTCAGCACCTTCGGATTTTGAGGATCATCATAGATAGGCACAAGTGGACGGTTGTTAATAATTTGTTCTACCTCTACGATGTAACTAAGCAGCGCCTCCTCGTGCATAACCTGCTGGTGAGTGATGGAAGTAAGTACCCGCCGGATGGTTCTTATCATTCTTTCCCATATTCCACCTCGATGGCTGGCTTCAGGTGGGTTAAAGTACCAGTCAATTTTACGAATTAGTAAACAATCCGCAATCTTTCTTTGATCCAAAGCTTGCAGCCTCTTCTTCAGCTCTGAATCTGCTCCTACAAAGTTGGTGCCATTGTCGCTATATATGGCATCCGGAGCCCCTCGTCTGCCCACAAATCTAATAAGTGCCATCATGAACGAATCAGTTGACAGTGAGTGGGCAACCTCCAAATGGAGTAGCACCAGTATGAAAACAAGTAACAATAATAATAATATATATTTCTCAACGCATTCGTAACACCACCATAGCGCTGCGTTCGTTTCTAGTATTATGACTTTCGAATAGCTACCAAGAGTAGTCCACTCCAGTTAGTACTCGGATTGATATCCTCGCAGTCACTCTATTTATGATAATGGAGCATTAGCTACCACAGCGGTTTCGAAGAAAAACGATCAATAACGTTTATATCAACGCACTCACCTGACTAACGATCCTCTTTAACAACGAAATTCGTCGAATAAAACTGCAAGTAATGTGTGACCCAATGTGACCTCTCCTCTTCGTAGTGAAATGTATACCATATGAGTTCCGTGACGTGCTGGCGATCGAAGTAAGAATGCAGCTTTTTGTTGCTGTTTGGTTAACGCCACCCATTGCCTCTGCCCCAAGACACAACAAACCGTCTTATTGTACGATGCGCAACGCGACGACGATGCCGTTACTCTATCTGTCTCTGTCAGTGGAGTTAGCGTTGAAATATTTCAGGTCATCAGAAAAACATTTTTTCTGAACAAGCATGACCAACTTACTGGTTGCTCGTTCCAGTTCGAACACACGTAACGGCCCTGATTCCACCGGATCTCTCTGGCTTCCGGACTTTGGTGAGCAAACGAACTCAACAAAGCGAGAGAGCCATGCTACTGCCTTAACTAATTTTAACCAAGTGGAATATCGTGGTACTAGACGTTCCAAAATGGGATTCACTGCATGCACAGTCTCAGCAGTCAAAACACGCCTAACTTCGCAGTTATCGTCTGCCACTGCAGTGGAAAATGATAACTTTGGCCAGCTGTTTTCTGAAAGCGCTAGAAACTCCGGTCCCCGAAGCCGAATGTGAAGCTCCTCTCGATGCTACGTCGGCTGGTTCATTTCAGACGGCACGTCTCCACTGTGATACAGTGGTATACTCACGTATTAATCTCACTCGGTTTGCAACGAATATTGCAAAGCGCGACGATGTATTGCGAATATACTGCAGTACTATCATTGAGTCCGTCCACAGAACTACGCGGTCGATACGCATTCTCAGTTCGTCCACAAGGAGCCTCATTAGTCTTGCTGCGAGGACGGCCGCCGTGAGTTCGAGCCTTGGGATGGTAACTATCTTACGAGGGGCCACTCTTGATTTGCCTAGAACGAAACAACACTTAACCGAACCGCTGGACGCTGTCAGCCTAATATAACCAACTGCACCGTATCCTACCTCAGATGCGTCACAAAACAAGTGCAATTCTATTCCAATGGCAGTGGATATATTGGGAGAAACACAACGAGGCACTCTAATTGATTTAACAGTTCGGATATTTGTCATCCAATTCTCCCAGATTAGACGATCGGTCTCCTCTATCAAACTATCCCAACCAAGACCCCGACCACAAAGGTCTTGCAGCAACTTACGAGCTGGAAGTAGCATTGGGGCAACTACTCCCAATGGGTCATATAAGGAAGCAACACATTTCAATATACCCCTTCTAGTATACGACGTATCTGTAAGGTGCACCTGGAATTGGAAGCAATCACTTACCACTTCCCACGTCACACCCAAGGCTCTTTGATAATCAAAACCCTCTAGGTCCAAGTTGACTGTTTTGTGCAGTCTATCCTCCAAAGGTATGTGCTCAACAACCTCGGCGCTGTTAGATGTCCACTTAGTAAGACGAAACCCACCCTTTTGTAGCAGGGCGCGGAGTTCGTCTACAACTGATATAGCTTCCTCAACCGTTTCGACCGATGACAAACAGTCATCCACATAGAAATTCTCCTTTATAGCTAATACTGTTGAGGCCATAAAATCCTGTCCATGGTCAACAGCCGCCCGTTGAAGCGCAAAGTTTGCACAGAACGGTGAAGAAGTAGCACCAAAAGGGTGAACGTTCAACTCATATACTCAGGCGAATCATCCAAAGAAGGTGAGCTCCACCACAGGAAGCTTAAAGCCCACCTGTCACTTTCCGGAACCCGAACCTGCAAAAACATTTCCTCAATATCTGCCGTGATGGCTATCGCATGCTTGCGAAATCGTAGGAGCACTCCGACAAGATTATTGGTCAAATCAGGCCCTTGCAATAGAACGTTGTTAAGAGACACTCCTTGGTACGCGGCAGCGCAATCAAACACTATTCTCACCTTATCCGGTTTATTCGGGTTAAGTACCGGATGATGTGGTAGATACCACCGTCTGGCATAATCAACGTTTTGGGAAAACTTTTCTTATATAGCCCTTGCTGATGTGGCTAGATATAACGGCTGCATATTTCCGTCTTAATGTGGTATCCTTAAGTAGTCTTCGCTTAAGTTCGACGCTGCGAAATAAGGACGGATAAAATGCACCAAAGCAAACGCCATTATGTAAATTGCAGTAGGGCATAGTAATATGAAGAAGTCAACGTTCATCTGGAAAGCAATATCCTGTCTGCATGATGCGAATACCCATGCCGGTCTTTATAAAGAGGGCTTGTATGTGCTACCAGGAGGATTACGGGTGTGAAAAGAACCATCGACGAGAGGGGAATAAGTGGAGACAGGGGGCGTGACCACCAACGTTTTGTAAGACACACGACTGTCATCAAACACAATGAATGAACAAGAAAAATACCATAATGACGGAAACCCTGTAGTGTATGTTTAATCGTTGGATGTCTCGGTATTCTTTGCGAACTACACTCCCAACATGATGTGGTCGTGAAATTCTATTTCATCCATATCTCTAAGACACCGTAAGTTCTAGCACCCTCAGAATACCCATCATGTATTCCACCTGGGAAACTGCGATGCCTTTATAAAACACGGAAACGCGAGCCAACTCATATAATGGGTTATCCTGGCAAAAATGGTGAAAACATCTTTTTCATCATACTGTTACGTAAGGCGCTTTTTCCCCATATCTCAATTTTCTCATTACCACCCCTTACATTAACTTGGTAAACTTGGAACTTTGCCTGACTTTTATATTTCAACATTTCCAGAAATATTTGGGAATAAGGATTCGCGTGAAACTTACTGTTTTCCTTTGAACTAACCTCCATACCCATTGTGTCCGAAAGTCATAACTATCAACGTAATTGTGAGGGTCACAAATTCGCTACTGAGTGTGGGGGAATAGCGGTCGAGTGGTTCAAAAACTACCGAAGGTTACTGCTAAATTGTATCGAGAATTTTCAAACATTGCGTTCAGAGAAAACTGTTTTCTTCAGAAAGGCCGTACATGCAGATGGACTAACTGTGGTTTCCGGATATTCACCAAGACCATTTATCCCAAATTGAGTGTTATGCAATCAGTGCAGTACTGCCGAATTCCCTAGCAGGCCATCTGCCCGGCAACCAACGATCCCAAATAGTCAAAACAAGATTGGATCACAATGCTACGGTACTATTGAACAAATTATCAAAATTAATAGATAGACAACCTCAACAGTTTCGATCGACGGATCGCTTTCGGTAAAAGAATTACAGTTTGCTGCCAAACAGGCTAAAGATTAACTATAATCACATATATGTCATTCATACCCAACAGAGTTCTCCTGAGCAGTCAACAAGTTCAAAACAATGGGGACGAGCCGAGCTCCAAAAAGGTGATGCACGCACCACTCAAGCAAAGTACAATAGCCGGCAATTGGCTATTCGCACAACTATCAAAATTGACGCGACAAAACAAAAACAACCAGGTCAAGGTCCAGTTAATGGCCAGAAACAGGAGGGGTATAATATACAGGGGTAAATATTTGGTGGGAAGATAGGGTTGGGTCGGATTTTCACATGACTGAACTTCGAAAGTCGATACACCCAGTACATTACAGATCGAACTCGACGCGATTCAACGCTGGCCGGGCGACTGGAGTCTCTCACTAAATGACAAGTGCGCACATGTGTCACTCGGTGAAGATTCTGGCAATGCCTCCGTGATTCATAGTGCATTCGGCACAGTAGATATCATGAAAATCGATCTGGTTGTCGTCTAACTTATCTTTCGCGTATCACCATGAGATGGCGGCAAAAAGGGATTTGCCGCTCTTAGGATGATTAAGCGCACTTTCCCCCACATAGACAAGAGGCATTTCAGACGCTTCTACGGGTTTATATAAGACCGCTCCTCGAGTATGCCAATCAGGTCGTGTATACCGGCCTGAAGAAAGACATATTAGCTGTTGAGCGTGTCCAGCGCGCGGCTACCAAACTAGTCACGGGCTTGAGAAATGTCGCGTACGAGTCTCGACTTGAAATTCTTGATCTATATCCACTTGAACTTCGACGACTTGGCGGTGATTTTATTCCCACACGCCTCTTTTTTGGGGTAAGTCTAGCAGAACACTTTTTCACCGTAGGGAACGATGTCAGCCGACTTGCATATGCCAGGAAGCTTTTCAAGCTGCACCCACAAAATTTCCTGGTTACTAACCAGCGGAACAGTCTCTCTTCCGAAGCCATTAGTTACTTCTCTGCGAAGCGTTTTGTAGCAATGTTAGGTTCCGACTTACTCCAAGGAGCCCAGCGATCCTACCCCGTTTTCCGTAGTCACTGCAATTCCTGATAGCAGTGCTGTGCCTCTTTTCCACTGATGGCTTTTCCGGCCAGAAAACACCCGCTGGCCACCAAACTCTACAAACCGGCTCGATGGGTGTGTCCTGAACCCTTTGCTTCGAATACACGTATTAATCACTGAGTCGCCGAATCGTTGAAGACTATATCTCAACGGGTTCAGTGGGCTGGTTGCCCATTCACTTTGTTAGTATCCTGTTAATTACCCGCTTCTCA
>LOND01001014.1:0-10652 GCA_014220965.1 Paragonimus kellicotti
GCCATCGGACTGACTTCAGGTAATATTTGAATACTAAACGACTTTATTCACCCGGATGTTGATTTCAAAGCTCTGAACGTGCGATCTGGTCAGGACGCGTCTGCCGCGTCGTTTCTACACACCACCAGGTCTCGCCAGATGGAGCCAGGGTTTTGCATCACCCAGTTTAGACCAAAGCATCACTAACGAACCTGGTTTGGTTGAGAACCCCAACACCGAAATACCTGTAAGTTGCAGTGATCACGGTTCGGTTTTGTTCCCAGTTATTTACGTATCTTCTAGGGTGGTAGTTGATCCTCCTACATTACGCGGCTACTTCAAAGGGGATTGCGTAGATACGAACGACTACTTTCTGAATGACCTTTCAGAACTTACCATCTTCGTCCCCCGTGGAAGTATTAAGGCCACTATTGACACGGCGACCAACTTACTCGTTTCATTAAGAACCGACAAAGTAATAAGCCGTTCCATGGTATTCGTAGACGTAGGAAGAAACTTATTTGTGAAAAGTGTTATGCCTGGATGCAAGTCAAGGTAACGCAGACCTCGGAAGCTTACGGTCAATATGAGCTTGTGAAAAACAAGTGTAACGAGGCTGTTCGTAGTAAAAAAAACTTGAAGTGCGATCTCTCGTGTTAGCCCAATTAAGACAAAACCTCAAGTGGTTTCATGAACAATTGTCTAAAAACGCTCCAGTAAAACCGGGTATTCTCAGTCTGCTTACAGATTCTGGCTTGACCAACAACAACCAGGAGGCAGCGGAAACGCTTGGAAGGTGTTTCTGGGAATTACCACCGAAGCCATCCTGTCGGTCAACTGCGGAACCCCTACGTTCAGTGCTCTCTTCGGCCTAGGCAATACAAACTTTAGTCCTATCCCTGTTCATGCGAAACTTAAAGAAGTGAACGCCAATAAGTCTCAGGTTTTGATAACATACCACCAAGACTGCTGGAATACTGTGCAGATGGCCTAGCTGTCGTCGTGAGTGACTTGTTTCGGGAATCCTTTGAGGAAGGTGAGTCACCAGCTGACTGGAAGCAACGTGAAGTAATGTCGCTTCACAAGGGCGGTGCGCGTAACTTACCTTCCAACTACGGATCCAACTCCCTCCTCAGTATCTGTTTGAAGGTGATGGAAGGCGTCGTTAATGACGCCGTCCGACAACGCCTCTACGTATACGAAATGATAGCCCCTCAACAGCACGATTTCAGACGGGGACACTCGTGCGTTACCAACCTAATAACTGCTCATGAGCAGCGGACTAAAGCAGTTGATTCTGGAGACCGAGTAGACATCATCCTGCTAGACTTCTCAAAGCCTTCGACAGGGTAGACCACGGCATATTGCTTTCAAAACTGCAATGGTACGGAATTGGAGGGAAACTGCTACGGTGGTTGGAGGCGTATCTGAGTGGACGCACCTTCTCTGTTCGAGTTAATGGCACTTATTCAACAATTCGAAAAGTCCAGTGTGGGGTGCCGCAAGGGTCAATTTTAGGACCGTTGCTTTTTACCTTATCCGTCAGCGTAATACCGTTGATTTTATCTTCAAGCGTTTTATTTTACGTAGACGAAGCGAGGCTTTGCAGAGTCATTCACGACCCCTCCGAGAATCCAGTCTACAATCAAATCTCGACACACCGTGTAACTGGTGTAGATTTAGCAAAATACCGCTGAATGTGGCGAAGTGTAAAGTCTTGAGGCTTCGTCATAACAGTGCGACCTCGTATCACCTTGATAATGTTAAACTTTGTGTATCTGAACAGGAGAAAGACTTAGGGTCGGTTGTTACTCGGGATTAAGTCTCTCCGTTAATTGCAGGTTGGTGGTGCGCAACGCCATGAATGTCTCTGAATTTATCAATCGTGGCCTAGGCTGCCTGACCACGACAAAATTTATTCCCATTTATTCTACCCTAGTTCGCCCTTTACTAGAAGTAAATATTCAAGCCTGTTCCCCTTATCACCGTAAGGATGCTCTATTGTTTGAACAAGCTCAGCGCGAGGCTACAAGGCAAGTGAGGGGCCTTCGGTAGCTGAATTAACAAAGCAGGCTTCAAAGTTTGGATCCTTTCAACTTGGAGTTTTGACGGATGGGAGGAGACACATAACTTGCCTGTAGAATGTTAACAGACTGCAATTATTCTCGCTTACCCATCATACCCAGAACTGAACATCCAAGTTCAAGAGGGAATAGTTTCAGTCTTAAGCGTCAACGCTACCGTTTGCTTTGCCGGCGTCATTCGTTTGCACTCCGAGTGGTCCCTTCTGGAACAACCTGCCAGAAGAGGTCGTCTCATCCCCGACCCTTGACGTATTTAAGATGAGATTGGACAAATATCTCAGAGTGAACCTCAGATATTTTCAGTCCGCCTGCTCTTCCAAACAATTTCCGATAGGAACGGCAATCAGTATAGAAAGAACTACACAAATCAATATGGCTGGCATGTTGTGGTGTGTCTGTTTTGTATACTGTGCCTGATGAGTGTCTGTCTGTATGTCCTGTTGCATGTCTTGTGCATGTCCTGTTGGCACGTGCATGTGCTGTGCGTGCTTGTGATTGCCTGATGTGAACAGTTGAACTCTTGTACCACACGGCTTTCTTTTTCGCATATATCCGCTCATTAATTCTGTGCTGGAACTCCCGATCGACACCTTCGCGACGATCCTTCTTATTTCAAGGTTGTCCTCGGCCAAAGTCCTCGTTCCGTGCCACCCAGAAGTTGGTCAACAACATGTCGTTTATTTATTTATTTGCCCCCCAACTTAGCCCTTTGATACAATCAAGAAAAGTTGCGACGTGTAACTATCCCTCTGGCACAGAGATTCTTCGCCTGGAGAAACGGAACCATCACAAGCCGCGGCTTTCTACTTCCGTCCATCACCCATTGAACCCATTGAACCCATATGAAGGTTGTGCTCAAGGTCATATCGCATTGTGCGGTTATGTATTTGTTGCCCGTCCGTCTCTTGATTTCTCTTAGTACGCCTGTAAAGGGCGATGGTAAGTTGCATGCTAATCAGCGTCTTAATTTTCCAGGCCGACGCTGAAATTCGCGCTTTCCAGGATGCAGATACATGTGTTGATGATTCACCTCCGGTATGCCTTGTTCAGTTGGTGCACAGCAAACCGGTTGTTCAGGTTTGTGACACGATATACTGTTTTTTTATATGGCTACCTACGCTGTTTTAATATTATGAGACGAAGACTACCGTTTAATCGTGAACTATTGTGTTTTCCAGCTCTAATTTTGCCACTCTACTCTGGAGAACAATTCCGCCTCCGGACTTAGGGTGAGCGTCCGTAGTGTCTATTTACTTTAACTTGTGAGCATTGAGGATTCCACAGTGCTGTAACACTGAGAGAATGCTGTTTTTAAGTATTATAAAGACGTCCAATATTTGAGTTACGTCTGGTTGACGAAGCCGTCGACTAGTGTGGCCCACGTAACATTACCCAATTGATCTTTGTTCACTGAAAGGAGACGGAGTTCGCTGACTATGTGACCTTCTTCAGTGAACATCTCAATATCAGAATAAGCGTGTCCCCAAAATCCTCAACCCCTGCGACGCGACTTTTGCCTTACCAGCACCATCGTGCCTGTTCACAGTGTCTTGTGAATGTAAATTTACTGCAACCACTATAGTCAATATTATTTGTGTTGCTACGTATGCGCGTCAAGGTAGATGCGAGGAATACGCCTTGAGTTTTCTGGTCCTTGATTATGCGTCAGACGTTCCAGAGTATTGGATAGCGCAGCTTGAGATGCAGTTCCAGTAAGAGTGCATCACAAATTTGACTGCCAGGTTTACATACTTGGATGCTGCGACGTCGATGTCGCTTGAATCCTTTGTCAGGGATTTAGTGGTTAAGCCACCCGAGAGCAACCCTCACAGCGCACTGAGGAGCACACTCCCACAGCGTGTCGTCGTATGAGAAGACACACGACTCAAGCAGATCCTTAGCGATCTGCTGCTGGGACTTATCCATTCCAGTTGCCTCGGCAGTTAAGGCAGGTGGGACAAAATCAACACGATGATGACAAAGTCATGCGCTACTTTTGGATGCAGAGATTGCCCGATTTTGTACAGGCAATTATTTCTCCATTCATGTCCACAAGTTCTTTGGATGATTTGGCAAGATCGGCCGACTCAGTCATCGAGCACCTCCCCAGCAAAATGCATCAGATGGAGGCACATGCAGGTAGCATAACCGCCAGTTTAGCAGCACAAGTAAAAGAACTTTGTCTAGAAGTTCAGGCTCTTAAAGCTACTCGAACCCGCACCACCTCCAGAGGACGAAGCTGTTCTAGATCACGTTGAAGAACCTGATTCTGCTAGCATCATCACACACCTTTGTCCAACGCAGGAAAGTGCATCAAGCTGTACAATTTCTCAGCCGCTCTGGTAGAAACGACGAGTGCACAGAAGTACGACAACTGTTGCTGGCAGTCTATCTTTCTTATTTTTTATACCTAGAAATTCTAGGTTGCATTTTCTAGTAGACGCTGGTGCTCAGGTCAGCCTGGTACCGCACAGAAAAAAGAATACGCCTCGTTCGGCACCCTTCAAGCTCCAAGCCGCATGGAACCCCATACGCACTTTTGGCCACGAGCTCTCTTACCTTATCGTGCTTCGCTGCTCGGCGTGCTTTCCGTTGGGTGTTTCATTATTGCGGACGTACCAGATGCCATCTTGGGCATGGACTTCCTGAAGCATTTTGGGTTAGTTGTCGACGCAGGTCATCACAAGCTCCTAGATCCTCTGACGAGTATATCTACCATAGGCACCATTTCCTCGACGTCTGTCCTCAGCCCGCTGCTTGCTGAACCAAGCGGTGATGATAGATACCGAGCAGTATTGCGTGAACCAGTATCTTTTAGGATCAATATGAGCGTATTGCGTTACTAGAACGTTTGAAATTCGTTATGTTTTCATCGTTGTTCGACAACACTAACAGTTTTTCGTAGTACAATTCACCTGTCATTGTAGCCACATAACACATCCTGAATCTTAACAGTAATATTCCTACAGGCGCTCGTAGACGCGCGTTACGGTGGGTATCTGCCTTTCTTCTAACATACAGGTGCGTCACGTTCTCTTTAAATTTTCTAGAGTTATAGACGCATGCATGCACGCTGCTGGTCCAGGAGGCGAACGTTTTGTACGTACGTAGCATTCTTGTGCCTGCGAAATATGGAAATACACCTCTGTCACGTCCGGGAGACGTTTCTCAGGTTTTGTGTGGCTTCGCTCCGACGCTGCAGCAAGTACAGCACTGTTCCTAGATTAACATTTCATGAGTAGAAGGCCTCCTATATTTAGTCGCCCTTCAGGTCGATATGGTGAGATACCTTCGACGTCCACAAATCCTTACTCCACTCGCACAGTGGAACTTGCCTCACTCAGAGTCCACCGTGGCCATTTTACATTATCTTGTGATGTAAAAAATTTACTATAAACATAATATCAAGTTAGTGTGTTGGCGTAGGTATCGCAGTCTTAGTCGTGACTCTATAATGAATCCGCGCCAGCTCTGCTACTATAGGCTACATTCACTAGGATAACAATGTTTTAGCTGTCACCGTTGGGAACGCCGCCCAACCATTCTGACGCTTGTTTGAATTCTGAAGGTCGACTGAAGTTTCCGTCGACATTCGTCCTCTCTGGCGGTTGCCGTGCGGTTGTGCTTGAGGTTCTCTCACGTCCAACTCCCTAGCGCCTTTAACTGTTGCGTTGAAGTCTGCTTGTGAACGGTGAGTAAATCAATAAATAAAGTTTGTTTGCAGATTCACCGTCTTCTCACTACGACTTCCGTTCCGCGTTAACGTAAGGCTGGGAAAACCTTGGGCGTACGAACCTAGGAACTAGCATCGCGATATTGGTGAGCCCGTTCCATAAATTATTTTTGCTGCTTTATATTATTTATTGCATACTTTATACACGCTAGTTTCAACTTTTTCCTCCATCATATTTGTGTATTCGTATACATTTTTATAAAGCAGTAAATTTCGCGCTCTAGTTCCGCTAGTTTCTTAGCATTTATATTTGTTCAAAATCCTGTGTATATTTAAATGATGCAGTCAGATATCCTCAGTCCCCAAGTCGGAGCTCGCCGAGGTAGATGCGAAAGAAAACGCCTTGAGTTTTCGCGTCCCTGATTATGTTCCGGATGACCCAGAGTACTGGCTAGCGCAGCTTGAGCTGCAGTTCCAGTTAGCGCGCATTACTAGCCAGACTGCCAAGTTCACATACTTGGCTGCTGCGATGCCGATGTCGCTGGCACCCTTTGTCAGGGATTTAGTGATTAGGCCACCCGAGAGCAACCCTTACGACGCACTGAAGAGCGCATTCCTAGAGCGTGTCGTCGTATCAGAAGAAAAACGACTTAAGCAGGTCCTTAGCGATCTGCAGCTAGGGGACCTTACTCCATCTCAGTTGCTTCGGCAGTTGAGACAGGTGGGGCAAAATCACAGGATTGATGACAAACTCATGCGCTACCTTTGGATGCAGAGATTGCCCGATTTTGTGCAGGCAATTACTTTCTCCAATTCTTCTCCACAAGTTCTTTAATGATTTACCAAGATCGGCCGACTCAGTCATCGAGCACCTCCCCAGCAAAATGCATCAGATGGAGGCACATGCAGGAAGCATAACCGCCAGTTTAGCAGCACAAGTAAAAGAACTTTGTCTAGAAGTTCAGGCTCTTAAAGCTTCTCGATCCCGCACCACTTCCAGAGGACGTAGCCGTTCTAGATCGCGTTCAAGAACGGGATTCTGCTGGTATCATCACAAATTTGGGACCAAGGCACGGAAATGCATTAAGCCGTGCAATTTCTCAACCGTCTCGGGAAACGCGAGTGCCAGCAAGTAATGGCGACAACTGTTGCTGGCAGTCCTACTCCTGGTCGCCTATTTTTTATACCCGATAGAAATTCTAGGTTGCGTTTTCTAGTAGACACTGGTGCTCAAGTCAGCGTCGTACCACCTAGAAAGGAGGATACGCCTCGTTCGACACCCTTCAAGCTGCCAAGCCGCCAATGGAACCCCATACGCACTTTTTGTTCTTCGTGGTTGTGTGGCAGTCAAGCATCAGTGTGAACCACTGATGTATTGCTGTCTATGATGATGATGATGCTCTGAGCTCCTTTCCCATGTCGCCTCGTAAAATTCGGTGTACGACCTTATGATCGCCGCGGAGTCACTGGTAACTCTGGGGCCACGTGTTGGCTTGTATAGTCGCTGTTAAAAGGATAGTCCCCTCAACAGCCGTATGTGTGGCTGCTCTCTGTACTCTTTCAGGTTAAAATACCTTGCTTCGTGGAACACTGCTGCGTTGCCGCACTTTGGTCTTGGACGAACATGAGATGACTCTTTTTGCACACCTTAGCAAAGTTCAATGGATGGCTCCAAACACTCTCTTAGCTTCCACGCAGGCTTACTAAGTGTGAACCTGTGTTTTAGGGGGTCTCAAACACCAGCACCCCGAGGTCTCATTCACTGCTGCACAAGCTGTGATATCCGTTACATCTCCCAGGCGGGTGAAGGAAAATTCCTGTCGAGTTAAAGGCAACCTCCATTAAATTGTCCATCTTGATATCGTGTCCAAGTCCTTTAGTGATATTTCGTCGTATTCCTGTGAAGAGATAGTTCTCCATAACTTCGTGTCATCCCCCCGCTCCTCCTCCTCCTCCTCATCATCATCATCATCATCATCATCATCATCATCATCATAGACAGCAATACATCAGTGGTTCACACTGATGCTTAACTGCCACACAACCGTGATGAACAAACCAAGCTCCGGTCAGGATGGAAAAACAGAAGAGGAGGACAGGGGATTTGATTACTAAAAATGGCTACGTTTGTATTCAAACATTCAACGTCATGGTGCGTAAATCTTCCAATCAAACGGCCAAGTTGTGAGTGAAAGTAGGGCGTCATCCGCGAAACACCTTCCTCGCGGTGAAGATGAGAGCAGCTGACTGTAACTGGTCCAGGAGGTTGATGAAAATAACGAACTAGGACTCAAAAATGATCCTTGTGGAACATCCACTTGGGGCAGACAGTCAGTCCGATAACTGTTGATTGGTCCTGACAACAGATGACCTGCCACGAAAGAAGTCCGCCATGCAGTTTATCATTGGTAAGCTGACAGTCTGCGGTTTTAATTTGGTAAGCAACTGATCGTATGGAACCTTGTTAGACGTTAGTGCTACCCAAGTATGTGAAACTGTCACAGTCTCAAGCGGATTACCTGCAATAAAGAAAGTAGGAGTGGAAATGCCCCAGTCTTGAAGTAACACTTTGCACTTTGAAGGTGCGAAGCGCATTCCATACAAACCAGCCCGGTCACTCACCTTGTTCAGCATGGTCTGCATGTCTTCGGCAGAGGGGCTAAGTAAGACAATGTCATCCGCATACTCCATGTCGGTCAACCTAGCACCAGGAAGAAGCTCAACACCAAGCTCACTGGATTCCTCAAGCGCACCCTCCAAAATGTCGTCCATGACAAAATTGAACAGGAAGGGGGAGAATCGAACGTTTCTTGACGAACACCACTAGGACTGGCAAACGTCCGAGACAGTTACTCGCAAATTGTCATCCCCGTTGCAAAGTTAATGTACACTGATCCCAACAGATTCACGTTTTCCTGGAGCTCTTTTGCAATGAAGAAAGTTCCAGAGAGTGTTACGAGCAACCGATCGAAAGCAGCTTGTAGGTCTAAAACGCCGACGACCGTTGGCTGCCTGTAAGTATGTCTATGCTCCAAAGTCCGTCGCAAGTTACAAGTGGGATCAACGCACTTATGACCGTACCGAAGCCCTGCCTATTGTTTACTTATCTGACTTCCAGTGAACATCTCAATATCAGAATAAGCGTGTCCCCAAAATCCTAAACTCCCTGCGACGTGAGAGTTGCCTTACCAGTACCACCGTGCCTGTTTACATTGTCTTGTGAATGTAAATTTACTGCAAACCACTAACATCAAAGTTAGTGTGTTGGCGTACGTATCGCAGTCGCCAAGGTAGATGCGAAGGAAAACGCCTTGAGTTTTCGGGTCCCTGATTATGTTCAGGACGACCAGAGTACTGGATAGCGCAGCTTGAGCTGCAGTTCCAGTTAGCGCGCATTACTAGCCAGACTGCCAAGTTCACATACTTGGCTGCTGCGATGCCGATGTCGCTGGCACCCTTTGTCAGGGATTTAGTGATTAGGCCACCCGAGAGCAACCCTTACGACGCACTGAAGAACGCCTTCCTAGAGCGTGTCGTCGTATCAGAAGAAAAACGACTCAAGCAGGTCCTTAGCGATCTGCAGCTAGGGGACCTTACTCCATCTCAGTTGCTTCGGCAGTTGAGACAGGTGGGGCAAAATCACAGGATTGATGACAAACTCATGCGCTACCTTTGGATGCAGAGATTGCCCGATTTTGTACAGGCAATTATTTCTCCATTCATGTCCACAAGTTCTTTGGATGATTTGGCAAGATCGGCCGACTCAGTCATCGAGCACCTCCCCAGCAAAATGCATCAGATGGAGGCACATGCAGGAAGCATAACCGCCAGTTTAGCAGCACAAGTAAAAGAACTTTGTCTAGAAGTTCAGGCTCTTAAAGCTTCTCGATCCCGCACCACTTCCAGAGGACGTAGCCGTTCTAGATCGCGTTCAAGAACGGGATTCTGCTGGTATCATCACAAATTTGGGACGAAGGCACGGAAATGCATTAAGCCGTGCAATTTCTCAACCGTCTCGGGAAACGCGAGTGCCAGCAAGTAATGGCGACAACTGTTGCTGGCAGTCCTACTCCTGGTCGCCTATTTTTATACCCGATAGAAATTCTAGGTTGCGTTTTCTAGTAGACACTGGTGCTCAAGTCAGCGTCGTACCACCTAGAAAGGAGGATACGCCTCGTTCGACACCCTTCAAGCTCCAAGCCGCCAATGGAACCCCAATACGCACTTTTGGCACACGCTCCCTTACGCTGGATGTGGGCCTTCGACGTGCTTTCCGTTGGGTGTTCATTATTGCGGACGTACCAGATGCCATCTTGGGCATGGACTTCCTGAAGCATTTTGGGTTAGTTGTCGACGCAGGTCATCACAAGCTCCTAGATCCTCTAACGAGTATATCTACCGTAGGCACCATTTCCTCGACGTCTGTCCTCAGCCCGCTGCTTGCTGAACCAAGCGGTGATGATAGATACCGAGCAGTATTGCGTGAATTCACATAATTGACCTATTTCGTATTTACTATACAGTTGATAATTCGTTGTGTATTTCATGCGTTTGTTGACCAGCCACTAACAGTTTTTCGTAGGTACAATTTCCTGGTCTATTGTGCACAGAAGACACCTGGACTTAACTGTAAATATCCTCAGGCGCTTCAAGACGCGCGTACGGTGGGTATCTGCCTTTTCTTTAACATACAGGTACTTCACCTTTTCTTATTTCTAGGTCTAATGCGATGCATAGCAGCGGTTGCTGGGCCCAAGGATACCAACTTTGAACGCCGTAGCACTCTGTGCATGCGCAATGAGAAACTCACACCCCCTGTCACATCCTCGGGAGGCGTTTTCAGGTTGGTTAGCTCGCGCGGGGCTGGCCAGCAAGACAGCAGCTGTTGCCTAGAATTAAAATTTATAGCTAGAAAT